>NW_026465760.1:0-14519 GCF_026875155.1 Cherax quadricarinatus
CCTGACATACACGGTGTACAGTGTCTTAAATGATTCCTTAAAAAGGTTGGAATGCTGTTCTCGGTTTGTGTGTGTGTGTGTGTGTGTGTGTGTTTTGTGTGTGTGTGTGTGTGTGTGTGTGTGTGTGTGTGGTGTGATGCTGGTGTCATGCGTGTGTGTGATGCATGTGTGTGATGCGTGTGTGTGTGATGCGTGTGTGTGGTGTGATGCGTGTGTGTGTGTGATGCGTGTGTGTGTGATGCGTGTGTGTGTGTGATGCGTGTGTGTGTGTGTGATGCGTGTGTGTGTGTGATGCGTGTGTTAGTTACCATTTTGTCCTAGGCACATGTCGATTAGACACTAGGCCTGTTGTAGGGTTTTAGGTGTGTTGTGTGTTCTGTTGTGTGTTGTGTGTTGTGTGTGTGTGTTGTGTGTGTGTGTGTGTGTTAGTTACCATTTTGTCCTAGGCACATGTCGATTAAACACTAGGCCTGTTGTGTGTGTGTAGGTGTGTAGGTGTGTGTGTGTGTGTGTGTGTGTGTGTGTGTGTGTGTGTGTGTGTGTGTGTGTGTGTGTGTGTGTTGTTGTGTGTTAGTTACCATTTTGTCCTAGGCACATGTCGATTAGACACTAGGCCTGTTGTAGGTGTGTAGGTGTGTTAGTTAGTTACCATTTTGTCCTAGGCACATGTCGATTAGACACTAGGCCTGATGTATATGAGCACGTGTTAGTTAGTTAGTTACCATTTTGTCCTAGGCACATGTCGATTAGACACTAGGCCTGTTGTAGGTGTGTAGGTGTGTAGGTGTGTAGGTGTGTTGTGTGTTGTCTGTTGTGTCTTGTGTGTTGTGTGTGTGTGTGTGTGTGTGTGTGTGTGTGTGTGTGTGTGTGTGTGTGTGTGTGTGTGTGTGTGTGTGTGGGTGTGTGTGAGGGTGTGTGTGTGGGTGTGTGTGAGTACTCACCTAGTTGTACTCACCTAGTTGAGGTTGCAGGGGTCGAGTCCAAGCTCCTGGCCCCGCCTCTTCACTGGTCGCTACTAGGTCACTCTCCCTGAACCATGACCTTTATCGTACCTCTGCTTAAAGCTATGTATGGATCCTGACCACTACATCGCTTCCCAAACTATTCCACTTCCTGACTACTCTGTGGCTGAAGAAATACTTCCTAACATCCCTTTGATTCATCTGTGTCTTCAACTTCCAACTGTGTCCCCTTGTTACTGTGTCCAGTCTCTGGAACATCCTGTCTTTGTCCACCTTGTCAATTCCTCTCAGTATTTTGTAAGTCGTTATCATGTCCCCCCTATCTCTCCTGTCCTCTAGTGTCGTCAGGTTGATTTCCCTTAACCTCTCCTCATAGGACATACCTCTGTGTGTGTGTGTGTGTTGTGTGTGTGTGTGTGTGTGTGGTGTGTGTGTGTGTGTGTGTGTGTGTGTGTGCATGTGTGGGTGTGGGTGTGTGTGTGCGTGTGTGTGTGTGTGTGTGTGCGTGTGTGGGTGTACTCACCTATTTGTGGTTGCAGGGGTCGAGTCTTAGCTCCTGGCCCCGCCTCTTCACCGGTTGCTACTGGGCCCTCTCTCTCCCGCTCCATGAGCTTTATCAAACCTCGTGTGGAAATTATTTAATTTCCGAAGCTATAGTGTCTAATAAGTGTTTAATGTGCTGATTTGGGTCAAAATGTATTTGCATTTTAATGAAATCAGCTGGGTTCCCACTGCGCCTGCGCAGATGTGCA
Organism: Cherax quadricarinatus; assembly: GCF_026875155.1. Taxonomy (NCBI): domain Eukaryota; kingdom Metazoa; phylum Arthropoda; class Malacostraca; order Decapoda; family Parastacidae; genus Cherax; species Cherax quadricarinatus. The sequence continues at coordinate 1,715 of NW_026465760.1, forward strand.
GGGGGGTGGGGGGTCGAGCTGGGGGGGCAGGTGGCGGGAGTGTTTTGAATGGGTGAGGAGGCTGAGAAAACCGGGAATTAGGAAACTGGCGTTCACGGCGGCCTAAGGATCAATATAGGCCTCAATTCATAATAGGAAGTGTCGTGACTTTTCCCTAGTGAAGAGTGAGGAACGTGATTTACGGGACCACCGTAAAGGGGTGGTAAAATTAGTGAATAATGTTCGACCGGGTGGCAGGTGCACGGCCAGGGTGTGTGTCCAGGGGAAATACCCGTGTGTTAATCCTCGCTCATCGGCCTCAGATCTTAATGGAGTGACCTCTAATGTGTATAATAGTGATGAGACGTTAAATCGTCTGGTGAATGGTAATGTAATCAGTGATAATAACATTGAGTTAAGAGAATGCGGGATGTGAAATAGATCGCCCTGCTCCGAGTGAACGTGTGACTCTCGTACGGACGGATACCTCGTCCTGCCGGAATAAGAACCGTGTCGGTGTAGCAGGACATCGAAATGAGATGGGGAATGGAGGAAATAAGGAGTATCAATCACCCACAGTTAAGTAACCTTTCTAGTTATAGCAGACTGATGCTGGCTAGTTAGGTATGTTGTAATTGGATAGGTTATGAGTGATCCAGCTACATCAAGTGACCACCAGAGAACATCTGGTAAGTGGTGGGATTATGTACAAATGTTTTTCCCTGATGGATGTATCCATGTGTATCCTACCCCCCCCCCTTCATTCAGCTAAACTAATATAATCTATACAGTCCACAATTAATTAGTAGCGCGTGCTTGAGGGTGCTACCCAATTTATACTGGTCTCGGATAGACGTGGATAAGATTGTGAGGGTCGAGGGGCCACTGTAGTGACCAGAGGTGGTTTAAGTTTTCTCACATGTCTACACGGGGTGACTACGATAAACAATATGGTTGTCTCCCAATGAGATTACTTGTATGTATATAATGTTGAGGTACATACAGATAAGCACCCTATAAAATTTTTCCATATCTGCCCGCTGGTCCTTCCTGAACCGGATGCAATCAGTTAAAAAATTAATTGAATTAATTACTTAATAATTAAGTGACTGATTGAAGGAAGTGGGTATAGGGTACACAAATTTAATCGGTCGTGTGGTGGAGGATAATTAGCCCAATTAATTACCAGCACATGGGTGGTTAGGATTTATACAAGAGTAAAGTGCAAGAATTACTCTCACAAGGTGTCTACTTAGTTGTATAATGGGTGATTATTAGTTCCCTAACCATGGCTGGGTCTGAGGAAGTTAGTGCGGCTGGCAAGTCCATGGATGCCAGAGCAAAGAAAGCGTCACTACAAACTCGGAAGGGTCATGTTACTAAATCATACAACAAGTGTATGGAGTTAATCAGACAAGAAACGGTAAACCCTGATGAATTAAAGTTACACCTAGATGCCTTAGGAAATAGACATGAGTCATATAGATTGTGGTTTAAAGACTGTGAAAAAGAGCTGCTAGAGAATTGTGCAGATGATGCTGAAAGGGAGCGGCTGCTGGATCAACATTATGAAGTGGAGGACAACATTGTGTCCTGCAAAACTAAGGCTTTGGAGAAGGTAAAGGGTGTAAACAATGTTGTTGGTCAACCTAGTAAGGAAAGTCAGAGGCGTCTACCAAAACTCCCAGAATTATGTATGCCTGTGTTTAATCCGGGAGAACACTGGGAGGAGTTTTGGTCTATCTTTAAAGCAGTCATACATGATAGGAGTGATCTTGCAAGTGTTACCAAATTATGCTATTTAAAGGGACAAGTAAGGGGAGATGCGCATGTTCTCATACAAGCATTCCCAAATGTAGATGACTCCTATAGTGAGGCAGTTGACTTGTTGGAGGTCACTTACGGTAACTTGGAGCAAAGTAGGCTGGATCTAGTAGCTAATTTGGCTAGTTTGAAGACTCCAGATCACAACCGCAACAGCTTACAGCAATTTAGGATCAAACTAGAAAGCACTCTTAAGACCTTGAGTAATAAATATGATCTGGAGGGAGCAGAGTGGTTGTTGAGTGCCTTGATTCAGAATAAATTGAACCACAAGACCGTAGAGTGGTTATCTAACAGATATCACAAGGGTTACTTCAGGTTGGAAGAAATAAGAGTGGGACTGCAAGAGCTAAGTGTCCAACTGCAGACCAGCCAACCCATTACCTCTAGGAATACCACGTCTACAGACCCCGTGCACCTGTCAAGTTCCACAAAGGGAAACCTTATCCTAATATCAATAATCCTAAGTCACCTACTACACGGGGTTACGTAGGCACGTATCAAGTGACAGGGGCCAGTAATAGTGGTTCTCCACATCCAAGCAAGAGGAGGAAGTACCACAATAAGGGTAGCCCAGTTGATAAGAGGTCAGGCAAAGAAAGGAGAGATTGTATCTTCTGCAACGGTACTCATTTCTCTAAGAACTGTAATGCCTATAATTCATGGGATGTTAAAGTGGAAAGATTGGAAGAGCTTGCTAGATGTATCAGGTGTCTAGGAAATCATAATGTAAGGGATTGCCGTGCTAACTTGCACTATTGTTATCAGTGTAACAAGGGAAGACACCACATAGCTATGTGTAAGGGCAGATCTAATCGTAATGATGGTAACAATAGTACTGATAGTGATAATAACCCGGACACAACAGTAGCCAACGTAAAGATTGCAGCTAACGTCGGTAATGATGGCCTAGCTGAGGTAGCTTTGCCTGTGTTGGATGTGGTGATTAATGATAAACGGCGTAAATCCAAAACTGTAACAGCATTACTGGATCAGGGATCACAACGTACCTTCATAAAACGTAACTGCCTTAATGGGATGAAGGTACAAATGGGAGATCCTGCTATACTCAAGCTATCTGGCTTTCTCTCGAATAAGAAGGCCCAGTCATACGACACTGTTTATGTAACTGTCAGGCTGGGCAATGAGGGGAAAACGTATTAATGCCGTAATTGTGGATAGGCTCCCAGAGAAAATATCTACAATAGGGCTTGGTAACGCTACTGAAAGGCTTTCAAGTAAGGTAAATTTGGCACCTTCTGGTATAAATAATGATTCTGTGGGGCCAATAGATATTTTGATAGGTAGTGACCATTATGCCACCTTTGTAAAGGGTATGACAAAGAAATGCGGAGTCACCCTTCTAAGGACTGCAGGAGGTCACGTGATGTATGGCAGGCTTCCTCGTACTGATAATGAATGACTGGAGGAAGCCATAAATAGTTACGGTGTGTCTTACTCATGAAGTATCACCCCAGTATAAATATACTTCAATAGAGGATGAAGTTGAACCTGTGTATAAATTATGGGAATTGGACAGCATAGGGATCAATGTAAATGAAGAAAGTCCAGATGATTCCTTTACTCAAGAACAATACCAGAAGGATGTTAAATTTGAATTTGGACAATACTGGGTGAGACTTCCGTGGAAGCTGAACCATCCAGACCTACCAACTAATTACCGGATGGCGTATGGACAATTAAAGGCTCAGCTCCACGAATTGAGCAAGACACCAGAACTGTTGACTGCTTACGATGATATAATTAATGAGCAGTTAAATAATAAATTCATAGAGGAGGTACCTCCCGAGCAAGCCCAGATTTATGGTCACTATTTGCCACACCACGGAGTGAAGAAGGATTCTAAGACCACTCCTCTGAGGATTGTGTTTAATTGTAGTGCCAGGAGTAATAAAAGTGTACCTAGTTTGAATGACTGTTTGATGACAGGTCCGTCGTTGACGGAAAAGCTGGGAGACATACTATTAAACTTCAGGGTTAAGAATTATGCCTTTACGGCGGACATAAGTAAAGCTTTCCTGAGAGTGGGTCTGCAGGAGGCTGACCGGGATTGCACTAGGTTCTTATGGCTCGAGAATCCTAGTGACCCACTTAGTCCCCTGAAGACTTTTCGCTTCAGGAGTGTATTGTTTGGTGCTACCTCCAGTCCGTTCCTACTCCAGGCAACGATAAATGCACACCTTAAGCGTACGGGTGGTCCACTGAGTGGAGTAATGGGTAAACAATTTTATGTGGACAATTTCCTGGGGGTGACGTCTACTGAAGAGGAACTAATGAGCATATACGCAGGGGCTAATGAAATAATGCAAGGTGCAAATATGCCCCTGAGGGAATGGAACAGTAATTCGTCCAGTTTAAGGGTTCAAATAAATAAAGACAACCTGGAGTTGAAGTGTCCAAATATAGTAATGTGCTGGGACTGACTTGGGACACAGAGGGAGACTTGTTATCGTTAAAGTCTAATAACTACAGCATGCCCAATAAATTAACCAAGAGAGTCTTACTTGCGGAAGTTTCAAAATGCTTCGATCCACTAGCTTAGTGTCCCCACTTACCATAAGAGGAAAATTGTTGATACAGAAGCATGGAAGCTTAAGTGTGTTTGGGATGAAACCCTACTTGAGGAATTTGTTGAAAGGTGGGAAGAACTAATAGGTGAATATGTAAAATTACCAATGTTGGAGTTCCCACGTAATGTGGCCAGTCAAGATGGAGAAAATGTCCTCCACATTTTTTGCAATGCTTCGAAATTAGCATATGGAGCAGTCGCTTACCTTCAATGTAATAGTGCCATTTCTCTTGTTATGTCTAAGGCTAAGGTGGCTCCAATCAAATCACGCACCTTACCTCAGTTGGAATTAACGGCCATTTACGTAGGTGTCAAATTAGCCAATTATATAAGAAATAAATTGCGAGAGATAAATATCAGCGACACCGTAATTTGGTCTGATAACGAGGTATCCTTACAATGGATTCGTAATGGTAACAGTAAGTTGTGTATGTACAAAACAGAGTCGCTGAAATCAATCAAATGCAGGAGAAATATAACAGTTTGGGTCAGCATATGTTAACCTTTAATCACATTCCCGGTGACGAGAGAATCCAGCTGACTTCTTGTCTCGAGGCTTGACTTATGAAAAATTTGTGAGTGCTTTATCGTGGTTTAAAGGGCCAAGTTGGCTGGTGGACAAAATTAACTGGCCGGTGCAAAAGGCACACATTGCTCCTGTCGAAATTACGGTGAGCACCGCTCCGGTCAGTAGTCCCTCCTTAGCCATTGATATGAATAGGTATTTTTCCTTACCTAAGCTGATTTGTGTGACAAGGTTTAGTGTTTAAATTTATAAGTAAGATGAATATCTCACATAATTTTCCCCATCCCTGAAATACTGGCTACAGAGGGTACAAGAAGAAACCTACAGGGATGAGATTAAATTCATGATGGACGGAAAAATTGTGAAAGGCTCAATAATAGAAAAGCTGGGGCTGTATTTAGAGGATGATGTAATTAGGTGCAGAGGCAGGTTACAAAATGCTGAATTGGGGGAATATGCTAAGCACCCTATCTTGCTGCCCAAAACTCATCACCTGACAACCTTGATTGTCTTTAATGCCCATAATAACGTGATGCACGGTGGGGTACAGGATACCTTAAACTGTATTCGGGAAACCTTCTGGATTCCACAAGGACGGCAAAGTGTAAAAAGGGTTATCAAGTCGTGTGTAATATGTCGTCGGGTGGATGCCAGAACCTACATTTACCCAGGTCCTCCACCATTGCCCAAGGAACGCGTTTCAGTTGGTAAAAAACCCTTTGATGTGACCGGAGTGGACTATAGTGGGCCAATCATTTTAACAGGTACTTTAGATGGTGTCCCTTGAAGGTGTATGTATGTCTATTTACTTGTACAGCTACTAGGGCTGTTCATCTAGAAGTGGCTCAGGACTTGTCTGCAGAACAGTTCATACAGCTGTTCCGGAAATTTGCAGCTAGACGATCCTGTCCAAGATTGATGATCTCAGATAATGCCACCAATTTTGTAGCAGGTGCTCAACACTTGATGAAATTAAATAAGAGTGATGATGTACAGTCTTTGTTGACCCAGCAAGGGTGTGTGTCTGGAAATTTATTACTCCCAGAGCCCCTTGGCAGGGAGGACTGTACGAAAGAATGATAGGTACAGTGAAAAAATGTCTTCGTAAGGTGCTACACAGGAAGAGAATTGATTTGGAGGAATTCCGTGCAGTGTTGGTGGAGGCAGAGAATCGGGTGAACAATCGCCCTCTGTCATACATGAGCGACACTCCTGACGCGGAGATACTGACTCCTCTCACCTAATATGTGGACAAAGGTTAGAAGCTGCACCTATCTATAGAGATAATCCGAGGGAAGTGATGGGATTACAATAACGTGACTGTGTTGAGTGACAAGTTCAAGATGTTAAATAAGGTAATTATTCATTGGTCTGATGTGTGGCGTAAAGAATATCTTCTTACACTACGTGAACACTTTTATGGTGCACCAGAGGCAGTAAACCGACAGAACATTCAACCAGGTGACATTGTGTTAATTGATACTGAACAACATCGAACATTGTGGCCTCTGGGCAAGGTAGTTACATTATACCCAGATGCACAAGGTGTTGTCAGAAATGTCAAAGTGTTTGTGTCGTGGTCAGGAAAGTTTGCGTACCATTAATAAATTAATTCCCTTAGAATTAAATGGTGTTCAATCCAGTGCAGATGGAAATCTAAGGGAAAGTGACACGAGTGATATTGAAGACACTGACCGGGTAATGCAAGAAGAAACTGTAGTAAGACCCACTAGGAAAACAGCAGCGCAATCTAGAGAGGGCTGGAATTGTCTCCTGGAGGAAGACGCAATTTAAGTCGTCTAACAACGACTTCCCCCCGGCCGCAGTGTGGAAAATTAAATTTAATTTCCGAAGCTATAGTGTCTAATAAGTGTTTAATGTGCTGATTTGGGTCAAAATGTATTTGCATTTTTAATGAAATCAGCTGGGTTCCCACTGCGCCTGCGCAGATGTGCAGGGGGGTGGGGGGTCGAGCTGGGGGGGGCAGGTGGCGGGAGTGTTTTGAATGGGTGAGGAGGCTGAGAAAAACCGGGAATTAGGAAACTGGCGTTCACGGCGGCCTAAGGATCAATATAGGCCTCAATTCATAATAGGAAGTGTCGTGACTGTCCCTAGTGAAGAGTGAGGGAACGTGATTTACGGGACCACCGTAAAGGGGTGGTAAAATTAGTGAATAATGTTCGACCGGGTGGCAGGTGCACGGCCATGGTGTGTGTCCAGGGGAAATACCCGTGTGTTAATCCTCGCTCATCGGCCTCAGATCTTAATGGAGTGACCTCTAATGTGTATAATAGTGATGAGACGTTAAATCGTCTGGTGAATGGTAATGTAATCAGTGATAATAACATTGAGTTAAGAGAATGCGGGATGTGAAATAGATCGCCCTGCTCCGAGTGAACGTGTGACTCTCGTACCGACGGATACCTCGTCCTGCCGGAATAAGAACCGTGTCGGTGTAGCAGGACATCGAAATGAGATGGGGAATGGAGGAAATAAGGAGTATCAATCACCCACAGTTAAGTAACCTTTCTAGTTATAGCAGACTGATGCTGGCCAGTTAGGTATGTTGTAATTGGATAGGTTATGAGTGATCCAGCTACATCAAGTGACCACCAGAGAACATCTGGTAAGTGGTGGGATTATGTACAAATGTTTTTCCCTGATGGATGTATCCATGTGTATCCTACCCCCCCCCTTCATTCAGCTAAACTAATATAATCTATACAGTCCACAATTAATTAGTAGCGCCGTGCTTGAGGGTGCTACCCAATTTATACTGGTCTCGGATAGACGTGGATAAGATTGTGAGGGTCGAGGGGCCACCTGTAGTGACCAGAGGTGGTTTAAGTTTTCTCACATGTCTACACGGGGTGACTACGATAAACATATGGTTGTCTCCAATGAGATTACTTGTATGTATATAATGTTGAGGTACATACAGATAAGCACCCTATAAAATTTTCTATACCTCGTCTTAAAACTGTGTATGGTTCCTTCCTCCACTACGTCATTTTCTAGGCTATTCAACTGCCTTACAACTCTATGACTGAAGAAATACTTCCTAATATCTCTCTGACTCATTTGTGTCTTTCAACTTCCAATTGTGGCCTCTTGTTTCTGTGTCCCCTCCCGGGAACATCCTGTCTTTGTCCACCCTTGTCTATTCCACGCAGTATTTTATATGTCGTTATCATGTCTCCCTGACCTCCTGTCCTCCAGTGTCGTCAGGCCGATTTCCCTTAATCTTTCTTCATAGGACATTCCCCTTAGCTCTGGAACTAACCTTGTCGCAAACCTTTGTACTTTCTCTAGTTTCTTGACGTGCTTTATCAAGTGCGGGTTCCAAACAGGTGCTGCATACTCCAGTATGGGCCTGACATACACGGTGTACAGTGTCTTGAACGATTCCTTACTAAGGTATTGGAATGCTGTTCTCAGGTTTGCCAGGCGCCCATATGCTGCAGCAGTTATCTGGTTGATGTGTGCTTCCGGAGACATGCTCGGTGTTATACTCACCCCAAGATCTTTCTCCTTGAGTGAGGTTTGCAGTCTTTGGCCACCTAGCCTATACTCGGTCTGTGGTCTTCTGTGCCCTTCCCCTATCTTCATGACTTTGCATTTGGCAGGATTAAATTCGAGAAGTCATTTGCTGGACCGGGGTGTCCAGTCTGTCCAGGTCTCTTTGAAGTCCTGCCTGGTCCTCATCAGATTTAATTCTCCTCATTAACTTCACATCATCTGCAAACAGGGACACTTCTGAGTCTAACCCTTCCATCATGTCTTTCACATATCCCAAAAAATAGCACTGGTCTAGGACCGGACCCCTGTGGGACCCCGCTCGTCACAGGTGCCCACTGTGATACATCATTACGTACCATGACTCGTTGTTGTCTCCCTGTCAGGTATTCTCTGATCCATTGCAGTGCCCTTCCTGTTATATGTGCTGATGCTCTAGCTTCTGCACTAATCTCTTGTGAGGAACTGTGTCAAAGGCCTTCTTGCAGTCCAAGAAGATGCAATCAAACCCACCCCTCTCTCTCGTGTCTTACTTCTGTTATTTTATCATAAAACTCCAGAAGGTTTGTGAACAGGATTTGCCTTCCGTGAATCCGTTTCTGGTTGGCATTTATACTCTTGTTCTGTTCCAGGTGCTCCACCACTCTCCCCCTGATAATCTTCTCCATAATTTTGCATACTATACACGTCAATGACACAGGTCTATAGTTTAGTGCCTCTTTTCTGTCTCCTTTTTTAAAAATGGGAACTACATTTGCCGTCTTCCATACCTCAGGTAGTTGCCCAGTTTCCAGGGATGTGTTGAAGATTGTGGTAAGTGGCACACACACCCTATCTGCTCCCTCTCTAAGGACCCACGGGGAGATGTTGTCCGGTCCCATTGCCTTTGAGGTATCGATGTCCCTTAGCAGTTTCTTCACCTCCTCCTCATCTGTATGTATGTCGTCCAACACTTGTTGGTGTATTCCTTGCTGGTGTCCCCATCTGTTCTGTCCCCCAGAGTCCTTCCTGACTCTACTGTAAATACTTTTTTAAATCTCGTGTTGAGCTCCTCACATACCTCTTGATCGTTTCTTGTGAGTTCTCCACCCTTCTTTCCTCAGCCTTATCACCTGGTCCTTGACTGTTGTCTTCCTCCTAATGTGGCTATACAGCAGTTTCGGGTCAGATTTGACTTTCGATGCTATGTCGTTTTTATACTGTCGCTGGCCTCCCTCCTTACCTGTGCATACTCGTTTCTGGCTCTTCTACTAATCTCCTTGTTTTCCTGGGTCCTATGCCTCCTGTACCTTTTCCATTCTCTGTTGCACTTAGTTTTTGCCTCCCTACACCTTCGGGTAAACCCAAAGGGCTCGTTTTGGTCTTCCTATTATTTCTGTTTCCCTTGGGAACAAAACTTTCCTCTGCCTCCTTGCACTTTGTTGCCACATATTCCATCATCTCGTTTACTGATTTTCCTACCATTTCTCTGTTCCACTGAACCTCCTGCAGGAAGTTTCTCATACCTGTGTAGTCCCCCCTTTTATAGTTTGGCCTGACCCCTTCAGTTCCTGTTACCTTCTCCACTTGTAACTTACTAATAATCAAAACTCAGCACCACATGATCGCTAGCTCAAGGGGCCTCTCGTAAGTGATGTCTCAATGCCTTGAACTGCTCAGGGTGAAAAACAAGATCCAGTCTTGCTGGCTCATCCTCCCTCTCTCTCTGGTTGTGTCCCTGACATGTTGATGCATGAGGTTTTAAGTACCACATCCATCATCTTGGCTTCCATGTTTCGGGACCCCCATGTGGCTCCAGGTTTTCCCAGTCGATCTCCCTGTGGTTGAAATCGCCCATTACCAGTAACTTTGCTCTGCTCGAGTGAGCTCTCTTGCCACCTCAGCCGTGTGTCCACCATCACCCTGTTGTTTTCTTCGTACTCCTCTCTTGGCCTCCTGCAGTTCTGTGGTGGGTTATACATCACTCCAATGACTACTTTATGTTCTCCGGACTGAATTGTACCTACAATGTAGTCTCTTTCTCCAATCATGTCCATGCCTTCCATTTCCTCAAATCCCCATCGGTGTTTTATGAGCAGTGCAACCCCTCCTTCCCCTCTACTCCTTCTATCTTTCCTCAGGATCTGATATCCCATGGGGAAGATTGTGTCTGTTATTGTCTCAGCGAGTTTTGTTTCTGTGACTGCTATGATGTCTGGGGATTTTTCACTGATTCTTTCGTTCCACTCCTCATGTTTATTCGTTATTCCATCCTCGTTTGTGTACCAAACTTTCAGTTTCTTTTCTATCATTGTGGTCATGCAAGAATATTGGGGTTGGGGGAGCGAGAGCCTTGGTGGGGGCCTATATGGGGCTGTGGTGTAGGTGGGGTTTGTGATGATGGGGGTGGGGTCAGAATGCCCATAAGGGACAGCTGTTGGGGTGAGGTTTGTGATATGGGGGTTGGTGGCAGAGGGAACAGTGAGTGGGTTGTAGTATAGGTTGCTCAGTTGCTTTGGGAATGTCGTTGTTGGAGTCTTTTGGTGGGAGATTCTGTGGGGTGTGTTTGCCCTTCCTCCTGTGTCTGGGTCCTGCTCATCTTCGTCATTGCCTCTCGTTCCTCCTTGCGTCTCTGTACCCTCTGTTTCAGTGTAGTCCTTTCATCTTGTGTTCTGTCGCAGTCGAGGTATACTCTCTGGTACCCCTGTTTGTCCATCAGTCTTGCTTTCTCTTGCAGAATCCTGGTTCGAACTGATTCTTCCTTGAAAATTACTTTGACAGGCCGCATCCTTCCACTCGCAAACCACCCAATTCTCTGAAAATTTGTCACCTGGGTCATATCGCCCTCACCTATTGTTTTCATGATGCCTTCAATCATTTTTTTCTCCTCCTGTTTTATTTCTTCAAAGTTGTCCCCCTTGGCTTCTGGAGCCCGTACACAAAACTGACCTCGCCCTTTCCTCCTCCCACTGAGTCTCCATCTGCTTCCTCTGAGGCATTTTATTTCCTTCCATTGACATGTTCTTGCCTTCAGTCCCTGTCATATCTGGAACTTCTATTCTCAGTGAACTGTCTTTCATGACCAGCTGTCCCTTGCTACTGCAGTTGGCTGTTAGAATCTCTGCATATAGCATACCTTCATTGTCTTCGGACCTGTCATTTGATCTTAGTGTACTCCTCGTCTTTTCCCTGGCCCCACGTGGGTCTGATAAGGCCTTCGCGTATGGCATGTCTCCGTTGTTGCTTACCGTCCCCTTGTCTGCGCCTGATGTCACATCTGAATTGTCATTTGTCTCTCTAATCTGTTTCAGGCTTTGCAGTTTCTCTTCTAAGCACTGTATCCTAGCTTCTGCTGCTAAGACCTGTACTTCCCACTTCCTGCACTCTTCAGCTATCCGCTCCTCCATTTTCTTACCAAGCTCTACTATCTTCCTTCCCCACTCTTCCTTCCTTTTTTGGAGCTCTAACTCCCAGTCTTTCCTCCCTGGTTCGTCTACCAGATCTCTGGTTTTCCGTCCTCTAGAGCCACCCATGTGTGTGTGTGGGTGTGAGGGTGTGTGTGGGTGTGTGTGAGGGTGTGTGTGTGGGTGTTGGTGTGTGTGTGTGTGGGTGTGTGTGTGTGGGTGTGCGTCCTTGTGTGTATGCATATATTTGTACGCTCGAGTGCACATGTCCGTGCGTGCGCCCTCGTGTGTGTATGTGCGCATGTGCGCTAGTGTGGGTGTATGATCCACTTAATATTTGTATTTATAACTCATTACAATTGTGACCAGGTGTGGACGTATCAGTGGTTCATTACTTTGTAATTTGCTCATGACTGTAACCATGTAAAGGAGTGAAGCTGATTCATTACCTCTGTAACTTGCCATGATTGTGACCAGATCTGCCTGGAGTTCATTACCTTTGTAACTAGTTCAGCTATCATAACTTTGGGGTCCAGTCACTGGACCCACTATGTACCTTTGTAATCTTTTGACTACCGCCCACAGGATGGGTATGGGGTGCATAATAAAGATATTAAACTAAAGTGTGTGTGTGTGTGTATGTTAGTTACCATTTTGTTCTAGGCACATGTCGATTAGACACTAGGCCTGTTGTATGTGTGTGTGTGTGTGTACTCACCTAGTTGAGGTTGCGGGGGTCGAGTCCGAGCTCCTGGCCCCGCCTCTTCACTGATCGCTACTAGGTCACTCTCCCTGAGCCGTGAGCTTTATCATACCTCTGCTTAAAGCTATGTATGGATCCTGCCTCCACTACATCGCTTCCCAAACTATTCCACTTACTGACTACTCTGTGCTGAAGAAATACTTCCTAAAAATCCCTGTGATTCATCTGTGTCTTACTTCCCAAATGGTCCCCCTTTTTTTACGTGTCCAATCTCTGGGAAAATC
>NW_026465761.1:0-13454 GCF_026875155.1 Cherax quadricarinatus
GTTAGCATATTTATGAGTAAGATTTTTTTTCTATGAATGTTGGGTCGTTAGTAACAAAAACGTAATTATCCTGTTATGACGAAAAGCAACCCAAAAGGGTTTTTTCTTCTGGGTTGTTTTATGTAGCTTCGTAAAACCATCTAAACTTGACCTCAAACTCAGTTTTTAGCAGGGAAATCAAACTAACATTTTTCTGTGATGGCTGTTGTTGCTCTCGTTGCTTTTTTTTTTTTTTTTTTTTTTTAACAGTGTTTGACAAGGTTAAGGATCCCTAGCTTTATTGACAAGCTATTTAAAGGTTAAGGATTCCTAACTTTATTGGCAAGCTAAGAGCTGTTACCTACATCAGCCTTTGAAAGCATTTTTATTGTTATGAGACATACAAGTAGGGAAAAGGATGAAGTTGGAGCCATCTGTGGGTCAGCATTTTCATTTGATCAACTGACTTTATCTCGTTGACATCATTATGCTGTACGAATGTACTCACCTAATTGTGGTTGCAGGGGTCGAGACTCAGCTCCTGGCCCTGCCTCTTCACTGATCGCTACTGGGTCCTCTCTCTCTCTGCTTCCTGAGCTTTGTCATACCTCTTCTTAAAACTATGTATGGTTCCTGCCTCCACTACTTCACTTGCTAGGCTATTCCACTTGCTGACAACTCTATGACTGAAGAAATACTTCCTAACGTCCCTTTGACTCGTCTGAGTCTTCAGCTTCCAGTTGTGACCCCTTGTCCCTGTGTCCCCTCTCTGGAACATCCTATCTCTGTCCACCCTGTCTATTCCCGCAGTATCTTGTATGTCGTTATAAATGTCTCCCCTGACCCTTCTTCTTCCAGTGTCGTCAGTCCGATTTCCCTTAACCTTTCCTCGTACGACATTCCATTGAGCTCTGAGACTAGCCTTGTTGCAAACCTTTGTACTTTCTCTAACTTCCTGACGTGCTTGACCAGGTGTGTTCCATACTCGAGTCATCCTGTGTATGTATGATCTCAGATGGAGTGATGTTCTGGAAAAGGGGTTTACAGCCAGAGTGAAGTTGCTGCTTTCTGCCTGTCTTGTGGCATAAAAGCTTGTTTCACGCTGTCCTCGAAGTGGATCCAAGTGTGGTATTTTGACAATATTGGCCTTGTACATAACAGTAAGGCAACCCATATCCCTCCTTTTGTTGAAGGCTCTGCGAAATGACAGATCTATCCAGGATGGGTCCAGGTGAGAAATGAGACTTTTTTGCTCTGTTCTTCTACTCTGCCAAGCAGTCGCAGATGAGAGGGGGGGGGCACGCAAACCAAGAAAGTGGAGCATACTCAAGGTGTGAGCGCACTTGTGCCTCGTACAGGATCTTGCAACCCCTACTGTCAAGCAGATGCGAGATACGGCGAAGTCGAAATGCTTCCCTGGCTGCCTTGTTTGCAAGATTTACAACATGGTTCTTCAGGGTCAGTTTGCTTCTTGCAGCCTCCTTTGAATCCTCTTTCTTTTTCTCAAAGCTTCCTTACTTCTATAACGTTGGAATTCACCTTCACCATCATTTACTTGGTTCACATCATAGGTCACTTCTATATCAGTTGCTTGAGGTGGAAGAGTCAGCCTGTTACTCTTGAGTCAGCGAAACTGCCTTTATTCCATAAGAGAGTAAAGGCGGAAGAGTTGAGGTTAGAGGTGAATAACAGGGTCGAGGAAGGCACATTCACCTCTCTTGGCACAGGCAATATGGGTGAAAGTGGCACGCTGGTCGTATAGAGCCACTCAACTTCTCAAGGTCACACACTAGGTCAACTTCTTCTGTAGAGTTCCAGTCATTTTGGTGCCTGGAAAGTGAGGGAGGCAGCAGAAATTGATTCATTATTATTGCGCTTATATCAACTCTACAACTTTTAACTATCACAATTGATCTAATATGAAAAAATTTACACAAAATAAATAACATACAAACATGTTATATTCTCTAGAATGAATAAAATAGGCCATAATATAGGGATGTCCACCAGCAAATTTCAAATAAATAAAATAAACCCCCCTTCCTATGTCGTATTCTGTGATCTTGAGTAAGAGTATTTTAGTTAGTTTAGTATGTTTATAGCACCCCATACCCACCAGTGGGCGGTAGTCACCCATACCATCCTGTGGCGGTAGTCACCCCAAAACCCATCCAGTGGGGGGTAGTCAAAAGTTTACAAGGAAACATAATGGGTCCAGGGACTGGCCTCAAAGTTTTGATAGCTGAGCAAGTTACAGAGGTAATGAATTCCAAAATTTTTACAAAGGTAATGAACTCACAATTTTACAAAGGTAATGAACTCCGGGTAGGTCTAGTCACAATCATGACAAGTTACAAAGGTATTTACAGATTACAGAGGTACACAATGGGTCCAGGGACTGGGCCCCAAAGTTTGGATGGCTGAACTAGGTACAAGGTAATGAACTCACAAGTTACAAAGGTAATGAACTCACAAGTTACAAAGGTAATGAATACTGTAAGAATGGTTACTTACGTTTATACATGGCTACAATCATAACAAATTTAGAGTAATGAGCAATTCACACTTCCACACCCGGTCAACACTGAGTGAGTTATTGGTGGCAAATGTTGATTGCTGAGTCTCTCTCCCCACACACACACACAACACACACACACACAACACACACACACATACAAATTCATACACAACACACACATACCACACCCCACACACCAACAACACACACAACACACACACACCAACACAACACAAACTCATCACACACACGACCACACTCAACACACACACACACCACACTCATACACACACACACTCATACACACACACACACTCATACTCACACACACACACACACCACACAACACACACACACACAAAACACACACACACACACCAAACACTCAAAACATCACACAAACACCCACACAACACACAAACACACACACACACCACAAAAACACACCCACACACACACCACACACACAACACACACACAACACACACACACACACACACTCACACCCCTCAAACCACCCTACACACAAACACACACACACAAACCCCAAAAAACACACACACACACACAAACACACACACACACACACCACACACACACACACACAAACACAAAACCACACACACACACACAAAACCCCACACACACACCACCACACACATCCACACATACAACACACACCACCACACACACACCACAAAAACACACAACACACACACCACACACACACCACACAAAACACACACACACAACACACAAAACAACACACACACACACACACACCACACACTCACACACTCACACACATACAACACACACACACACACAACAAACACACACACACACACACCCCAATACACACAAAAAACCCCAAACAACAAACACACACACACAAACACACACACACAAACACCACACACCAACACACACATACACACAAACACACCACACACAAACACACACCAACCACACACACACAAACAAACACACACACACACACCACACACACAAAACACACACACCACAACCCCCACACACACACACACACAACACACAAACACACACACACACAAACACAACACACACACCACACACAACAAACCAACAACACACACACACACATACACACAAAACACAACACAACCAAACACACACACACACAACCACACACACACACACACATACCACAAAAACACACACACAAAAAACACACCACACACACACACACAAAACAAAACACACACACACACACAACAAACACCACACACACACAACACACACACACACACACACAAAAAACATGCACATATGTGGAAAAGCTTTATTTACAGCTAGCAAGTCAAAGGGGATTTCTCCAGAATGGTTTTGTAAATAACCCCTGTGGAAAAAAATACTTAGCCATTTCTTGAACAAATCTGGGAGTTGTTTCTAAATCATTTTTTATGCACTCCAGTACATAATACGCAGGTGGACCACTCAGTACATAATGACGCAGGTGGACACACTCCCCGTACATAAGACGCAGGTGTGACACACTCCAGTACATAAGACGCAGGGTTTTGACCACTCCATTTCATAATCCAGGGTTTTTGACGCACTCGATACATAATGACGCAGGTTGTGACACACTCCAGTACATAATGACGCAAGGGTGACCACTCCAGTACATAATGACGCAGGGTTTTGGGCGCACTCCAGTACATTAATTTACCAGGGTTTTGACAAACTCCATCATAATACGCAGGTGTACGACTCCATACATAATGACGCAGGGTTGAAAGCACTTTCCCGTAATTATGAAACCCGGGTTGTGACACCTCCAAAGAAAATGACGCAGGGTTGTGACACACCCAGTACATAATGAGCATTTGCGCACTCCAGTCATAAGACGAGGTGTGAAAGCACTCGAGTACATAAAGGGCGCAGGGTTGACACACTCCAGTACATAATGACGCAAGGTTGAGACCATCCAGTAATAATGACGCAGGGTGTGACCACTCCAGTACAAAAAAACGCAGGGTGTGACACACTCCATACATAATGACGCAGGTGTGACGCACTCCAGTACATAATGACGCAGGGTGTGACGCACTCCAGTAAAATAATTACGCAAGGTGTACACACTCCAGAAAATAATTGACGCAGGGTGTGACGCACTCCAGTACATAATGACGCAGGTGTGACACACTCCAGTCATAATGACGCCAGTGTGTTACGCACTCCATAATAATGAGCAGGGGTGTGACACACTCCAGTACATAATGACGCAGGGTGTGACACACTCCATACATAAATAGCAGGGTGTGAAAAACCCAGTACATAATACGCAGGGTTGGGAAAATCCATCATAAGATCAGGGTGTGACACACTCCAGTACATAATTTAGCAGGGTGACCACTCCAGTGATAATGACCAGGGGTGCACACTCCAGTAATATGACGCAGGGTGTGAAAAACCCCCAGTACATAATGACGCAGGTGTGACACACTCCAGTACATAATGACGCAGGGTGATGACCTCCAAAACATAATGACGCAAGTGTGGAAAACTCCAGTACATAAGAAGCAGGGTTGACACACTCCAGTACATAATGACGCAGGGTGTGGCACTAGCATAAACGCAAACGCACTCCAGTAATAATGACGCAGGGGTGACCACCCAGAATAAGACCGGGTGTGACCACCCAGTACAAAACCATTACCACCTCAGCAAAGACCAGGGGGACGCACTCCATCTTCCAATTGCGCACCGACATAGCCATTACCACTCCAGACATAATGAGCAGGTGTGACACACCAACATATTACAGGTGTGCGCACTCCTACATAAACCAGGGGGACGACCCAGTACAAAGACGCATGAACCACTCCAGTACATAGTGACGCAGGGTGTGACGCACTCCAGTACATAATGACGCAGGGTGTGACAATAATCCATCTGGCAAAGTTTACATTTCGTTTGGTCTATATCTTGAGTAAGAGAAAACGGAGTTTTGAAGAGGATAACTGCACTAGATCACAAGTTTTATTAGGAAACAACACGGAGTTTTGAAGAGGATAACTGCACTAGATCACAAGTTTTATTAGGAAACAACACGGAGTTTTGAAGAGGATAACTGCACTAGATCACAAGTTTTATTAGGAAACCACCAAAACAAACGCGATTTTCTAGAAAAAAAAAATTCGAGGCGGGAGTCCGGCCAGCATTCCAGGCGAATATCTGGGAAGTTATTGACTTATTTCACTATAATGAGCCTTTACTGCTTAATTAAGAGGAATAATATTCACAGGAATCGTAAAATAATTATTGTTTTTAATTTTCATGGCGCAATTTTGGAAATATTCCAAATATTTGGGGATTTGTGTGGAAGTAAAAGGCAGATAATTTGTAACAGTCAAAGAACTTACAAACTTTATTTTTTTGTGGAATAAAGATAAGATATTTACAGGAAAGTGCGTCACCTAAAAATCGTATTAGCATTGTTCTCTCGGTACCAAGTTCCCAATCAACATTATGTAGTGCCATATAGGCCTACGAGCCTGCCAAATGTCATTTCGGTAAAGCTTTCAATTGTTGTTTGGCCTATCTTATTGATAATAATTTACATTAAATAGAGTGAACACTTCGTCGTTTACACCAAAAATGAAAGAAATCTGACGAGACAAAAAAAATAAAGTTGTGATTCTGTCACAAAGGAGAACTGAACCCGGGATGACTAATGAGATATTAGATAATATGAAATCAGAGACCAGTTGATAAAAAGATTTAAGGCAAACAGACAGGATATTGCAGAGCTAAATAAATTCCAAATGTGAGGAACAGAGTGCAGACTTATAATAGGAGCAAAGGCAAGTCACTATTGCTCAAAAATCGAACAGCACAAGAATAACTCTAGAAAGCTCTGGGAACAACTAAAACAGTTGGGGTATAGCCATAAAGCCATAGATAGATCTAACATAGTACTAAATGTCAATAACGAGGTATGCCACGAAACAACTAAGGTGGCAAATTGCTTTAATTCATAATACACATCTGTCGCATCAGCACTAGTAAGTAAACTACCAGCTGCATCAAATACCTTTAACATAGACTCTGATAAGTTTCAAACATACTATACCAATAAAGGGGTAACCCCAAACAGTTGTCAACTAGTAAGTGCATCTCATGACTTTGTGTATTAAGAACTAAGCAGTTAAACCCAACTAAGAGCCCCTGCCCAGATAATATCTCATCCAAGTTCCTAAAAGATGGTGCCTCTGAGTTGCCAATTCCCATTACATTGTTCGCATCGCTGTTGGGCCGTGCGGACGCACTGTGCAGTAGCTCCCACTACACCTGGTTTCTGCGCAGTTTTCACTGTTCAGACATGGCGGATACACCGGCAGGAGGATTAATACAGTTTGCATTGAGCTGTTGGGGGGGGTTCTCTGACCCTCTACTATGAACGTCTTCTACCCCGCAATTATTAGGGATTTATATGGTATCCCTAAGAGGAACTGTAGGGTTGGCCCTTAATGGGATAAAACGGTATTTGTGAAGTTCCTGGGAATAGCACTACAGCAGTGGGTGGGGATACCAGGAAGGGCGAATGGTCTCAATCACGAGGATGGGGGCATGCATGACGTTCTACTTTCACTGGGTACGAGTGAGGAATGTACCCTTCGGGGGAAAACTCTTTTGGTAACAGGAAATTTTTTTCGCAAGTATAGTCATTCATGAAGCCAGGGGGTGGGGTATGGGGGATGGACCTTTGTGGGCCTCCCGGAAGGGTTCAACATCAAGATGACTTTAAAGAGGGCCCTAAACCTTTTATGTATGTTGCCGGGGCACCAAAATCAGGAAAATGTGTCGTATGGGGGAAAAAGGAAACGTGTTTCTTTTGGGGTTTTTCTTTTGACCAAAATTAGGGCACAATGGCACGTAGAGTTGCCCCGGGGGTGTCGTCCCGGTGGGGACGTAAGCAGGCGAGTGTGGGGGCGGCCAAAGAATGGGACTACTTATGGAGTGAGAAGGGGGAAAGGGAGGGTGAACGAGGGGGGACGTGTGTCACACTCCCGGGGGAGGGGGGAACCTTCCCAACATTGAGGTGGTGGAGGAAGGGGGTGGAGATGACACGGAGGTGCCCTTTGGGATCGTGCCCAGGAATTTTGGAGGGGGGCCTTGGTAGGGAGGACATGGAGGGACGGACATAAAACACAATTGAAAAGGCCTGATGAGAAGTGGGAAGTAGTAAAAAACACTGGAAAGGAAACATTGTAGGGCAGAGGTACAAGGGAGTCCCTTTGGGAGGAGCTTTTGGGAAAGCCAGGGGGGTTTGCTGAATTAGATGATGTTTTAACCCCGGGGCAAAAAAACCAGGAAAAGAAGGTTTGGGCGGGGGTGGTCCGCAAATCCCCTAAGGGGGGGAGTACAGGGTAAATGGGGGGGGGGAAGACAAGGGGGGGTAGGAAGTTCTTTTAAAAAAGAGTAAAAAGGGAAAGTGTAAGCAGCTTAAAGGGGAAGTGTGACAAGCCACGCGGCATGGGGGAAAGCCCCCTTTCCCTTGACCATCGGGTGTGAAACGATAAATGCTAATGGCTTTAAAAACTGGGGTTTAAAAAGGTGGGGTTTGGGATGGCCCTTAAAAAGGAGACGTTGTGTTGGTTTCCTACAGAGCATAACTATAAGTCGGGGTAGTGAGTTAAATTTGAGGGGTATAAGTTGTTTGTGAGCATGGCAAACGTTTTTAAAGGGCGGAGTGGCTGTTTTAGAAGGAAAACCCCCCTTGCAGTCAGGGGGTTGGGAGGAGGGGGGGGGGGAGGGTTGTTGGGGTGGATGGGTGGTGGGGGCGAGTAGGGTATGTTTTTTGGGAGTTTATATGCCTGCGATTGTAACGAAAGGGTAAAAACGATTTTGTTCGTGACGTTTTGTTAATCACCGGGGGGTTTTACCGCCATAGCGAAAATTTGGAGGTGATTGGAATTGGTGATTAGGCATGTAGACGTATTTTTCCCTAGGGGGGCGGGGTGTGTTTTTTGGGTTTTTTAAGGGATGCTTTGGGTGCGAGTCGGGGTGGTAAGGGTTTGGCGGGGGGGGGGTATAGGTTGGTATCCCTTGTACAGGGGAGAAAGGGGCAAGGTTGGATAGGATTTATGTAGGCGGGGGATAGGAGTGGAGAGAGTTAGAACAGTAGACGGGGGTTTTTCAGACCACAGAGCATTTTTGGCTGATCTTAGGGTGGATGGTTTCCCAAGAATTATCAGGGCTTTTGGAAATTAAATGGAGGTTTTTTACGGGAGGAGGTCAAGGTCGGTTTTTTTCAGTCATGGGGGAAAGGCTTTTGGGAGGCTAGGGATGAGGGGGTTTTGGATTTGTTAGATTGGGGTGGGAGTTGCAGGAAAAGGGAAAATTGAAATTTTTTAGGAAGAGGGGCAGGAAAGGGCACGCTGGAGGTTTGGATTGCAGAATTATTTAGAGGGTCAGTGAATGATTGTTATGGGGGGGGGGAGTGGGGGGAGGGGAAGGGTTAGGGGGGTTAGGAGTCGTTTTAGAGATGCATAATAACGTTTTGAGCACTCGGGGTCGGGCAGGATTGGAGGACGTCAAAAGGGTGAAAACCAACCAGGTATGTTCTCAAAAAAATTCCCAAGGACAGACAGTTAGGGAATACCAGGCGCTATTTTTGGGGAGGGTGGGGGGGGTTTTATGTGGGGGGACAGGGTTCACTGACACAGTTTCTATCAGTAGGATGTTGATGATGGTTTAGGGGAAAAGGGAAGAAAAGGGGGAGGGTGGGTGGGATAGAAACTTTTAGTGGGATTAGGGTCCGCAGGGTATGGGGCAGAGGATAGGGATTTTGGAGGGAGGCTTTACGGGGGAGGAGGTGGGGGAAGTGGTGAAGGGGTTGAGTCAGGGGAAGGCACCGGAATAGAGGGGTTTTACCTAAGATTTTTACAAAGCCATTGGGAGGTTCTGAGGATGCCTTGTGGAGGTATAAAATTATATTTGAAAGGGGGCAAAAATGGCCAAACACAGAGAACTGGGTCGTTGTCTTGGGTCCCAAAAAAGGGGAGGGGGGGGAAAGGGTTTTTGGGAGATTATCGTCCGTTGCTTAATTTTACATTACAAAATTTTTTGCGAAGGTATGGGGAAAAGGGTTTAAAGAAGGTAATTGGAGTAAGTACATGAGGACAGTATGGGATCCCGGGAAGGAAACTATGAAAATGGGCTAGTGCGATAAGGGATTTTATGAGAACGCAGGGGGGGGCGCCTTTGGTTTGGATTGGGCTCAGGCATATGACTGCGTGAAGAGGGATTTTTTGGGGGATGTTGGAGAAATTGGGTTTTGGAGGGGGGGTAGTAGGTGGGGGCTCGCTGTAGGGGGGGCTGAAATGAGGGTGCAATTTAATGGAAACTGGGGGGGGGGGCGGTGTGAGGGAACAGGGATAAGGCAGGGTTGCCCGCTGTCACAGTTGTTTTTTTTCATGCGTGCAAAATCCTTTTTTTGAGGCTGTGGGGAGGAATTTAGGGAGGTGGGGGGGGGGAATAGGGGGGCATAGTGGGGTTATGGGAGAACAACTGTGTTAGTTACGAGTGGGGAGGCTTTACGTGGGGGGGGAGAGGTCATTAGGAGCTTGGGTATGTTTTAGGAATGGGAGTTTTAAATTTAGCAAAGTCGGTTATTGGAAGTAGGAAATGGGTTGGGGGAGATTTGGGGGAGGAGATGGGATGGACGGGTTTTTTTAAGAAATTTAAGTGTGTGGGATATGGTATATAACAAAATTTGGGAATGTAGGAGGGTTAAACCCGAAGCAGTCACGAGTAGGGTTTTAGGCAAGTTAAAAGGTTTGGGGGCCAGTGAAGTGGCGTTACAGCAGAGGTTTGGGAATTAATTTGGTGGGGTATACAAGGTCTGGGGTGTAGAGGATTTTTTCCCTTTGAGGGGCGGGTTAAAAAGGAAATACAAGGGGGGGGTTGAGGTTTGGGGGGGTTGGGAGGGCCCGGTTTCCAAAGTGGGTCTGACGGAGGTGAAAAGGGGGGGTCTAGGGTTTTTTGGACTTAGGGGCCAGGGTAATGGTATTATATATTAAGCAAGGGATTTAAGGGTTTTGGGGGGGGGGGGGTGTTTGGGTGGATAGGGGGATGAGGGTTTCTAAAACTGGTAGAGTGGTAGGGATTTGAAAAGTGTGAAGATGTAAAAAGATTCATGTTGGCAGTGGGGCAGGAAAAAAGGTTGAAGGTAAAAGCAGTGGTGGGGGTTTGGGGGAGGGAAGGGGTGCATTGCAGGGGGTCGCATTACCCCATGTATAACGGGGGGTCTTTTGGAGGGATTTAGGACGTTCGGATACCAGCAAGGGTTAGGGGGTTGGTGTACGTTTTCTAATGGTTGTGGTGGCATCTAAGATAGTTGCATAAATGGGGTTTGTTAAGAGGCAACGTTTTTTTCTGTTGGGGGGGAGGAGACGGATATCATGGGTTTAAATTTTTTTTCATCTTTGGAAATTTTGGGGAAGTCTGGATGGGGGGGTTATTAGGCTGTTGGGGGGGGGATTGGTCTTTTTTTAGATCGTTGTCAATGGATTTATGGGGTAGCAAGTGATGGGTAGGGGGTTTGATGTATGTCATGGCAATTATTTTCATGTTTCTTGGGGGATAGGCAGATTGCAGGGCAGTTGAGGATAAAAGCGTTGCAGCGAGGTTTTTTTAGGACAAGGGGTTTGGAATAGGGTTTTTAAAATGGGGGGAGAGGGGGTTCAATTTTTCGATAGGTTTTCGTAATTTTTTGTGCACAGTTCTAAGGGAAAAGGGGAGGGGCAAGGGTAGGGTCTTTTTTTGTGAGGGGGGGGGTGTAAGGTTGGAAGCGTGTGAAGGTGTGTAGGGTGAGATAGTGAGGGCATTATTTATGAAATGGTTATTTCCTGTAAATTTTGATATTTGGGGTTCAGTACCCTTTGGGTACTATCAAATTGGAAAAGCCCTTTCATTACAATTTGGTTGGGTATATTATTGCACTCCCTTTCCAGGGGGAGGTGGTTTAAGTGGCTGTTTTGGCTTTTTAGCCAAAAAAAAGTGAAAAAATGATTTACCATGAATTTTAGTATTTTTTTAAAAACTGTATTAAGAGTTGTATGAATGAAGCTTTTTTTGGGAGTTTTAATTAAAAACTCAAGTCTTGTTTTCCTTTTTAAACGGTACTTCTTTATAAAAGAAGGATTGTAATACCCTTTGGGACAAGAGAATGAAGAATATGACTTTGTCAAGGAAGTTTAAAAATTTGTGTTTCAGATAGGAATTAGAATTTTGTGTTTAGTCATTAAAAAGTTTTTATCTTTTAAAAAGGATTTTGTTTTGGTAGGGGTGTACCTGTTTGGTTTTTTTTATGAAGGGGGGGTTTTCTTTTTTATTTGCCCCGTCCTTGTGGGGGAGAAAAACCCCTTTGATATGTTTTTCCCAAAGATAATTCACTTTGGTTTTTATTTAAAAATGTACATAGGTTGTTTAAAGTTGAGTAACATGATTGTATCCTTAATTTTTGTGAAAAAAAACATTTAACAAAGATGTTCGCATTTTTATTTTCCCTTGGTTTTTTTTTTTTTATTATTTATATGGAAATTGGGATGTCCGGTAGTAACAAATGTACTTATCTGGTTCTTATGTACTTTTTTATGAAATATTTTTTATATGCATGGGTTTTTTAAAGTTTTTGTAAAAAGGGGGTAATTTACCTAAGGTTAACGTGTTATTTAAGACTGGTTCTTATTATTAATCACTTATACGTTCTTGTATTAGTTTTTAAAATGGGGGTAGGGAACCGATTATATGGGTTAAAACTTTTTTAAAGCCTTTTATTATAAGTACTACGGGGATTTTCTTTGGATTATTTAAATCTTTTGTGAGTAAGAAACTGATTTTTGAATTTATTTTTTAAAACCCTCCTTTTGTTTGGATGTGGGTTGCCTTTTTTGTAGTCACATGTATATTTTTTTTTTTGGGAATGGCAATCATGTTTAAATTAAGGTTTTTCTCTTAAAATATAGGTTTAAAAAGCTGGGATAGGGGAATTTGGAATTGTTTTTCTATTTAATGGATAAATTCTTAGTTTATGTAACGTAGCATAGTTTCCCTATGAATATGTATTTGTTTTTAAATAAAATTAAAAAAAAAAAAATTTCCCCTTGCTCACCTAACAAATTTTTTCCCTCCCATTAATACCGACTGGAAAGGTTCAAGGGGGCCAAGTTCTCCATCTTTAAAAAAATAGTAGGTCTGTGTCAGCAATATAGGCCTTTAGAATACCATGTAATATCCAGAACTCTAGAGAGGGTGGTTTTATTGCTAGAGTTAAAAATACCAATAGCATAGCAAAAAACTTCCCATAGTTCCAAACAGGTTTAAAAATCTTACTCAAAGACACCTCCCCAATTAATCTGATGGATTACTAGAACTAAAATGTCGATCGGGGAACCCCATAGGAATGATAACCTTAGCTTGCAAAAGGGCCTTCAATACTGTCAACAACAAAATATTTTTAAGAAACTTTAAGCATAGGGACTGTTCTGTAGACTGGTTAAGTCCCACCTTAGCAACAGGAGACAAAATTTTCAAAGCAACAAAACAAATCAAACCTCTGCCGATAACATGCGGGGTCCCGCAAAATAGTATTTGATCCCTTATTTTTCCTTTGTTTTTTAATGACATATCCACATGGGTTAAGTGCAAACTCCAACGTATGCAGATGACAGGCTCTGTTAGTGTCAGGTAAAGACCCCCAAATATAGTAACCAGGAACGGAGTCCCAGCAAATGGTTATAGATAAATTTCGTTTTTACCTGAAAAACTGAAGCCATACTCTTTGGCACGAAACATAAACTGAGAAGGGTAAAAATTTTAAAAGACCAGTGAATGGGGAAACCCATCACTTTGTTTCCTCAGTAAGATATCTGGAATCCATGCATGTCAGGAGAATTGATAAAGAACA
>NW_026465762.1:0-13030 GCF_026875155.1 Cherax quadricarinatus
ATGGGGAGCGTAAATCCCTTGGGGGGAAAACAGGTTTCAGGATTAATTGTGAAAAGGGGTTATTATACAAGGGGGGGAAGGCTAAACCCATAGAATTATACTGCGCTTGGCGGCCCTGTGGAAGGTGTAGGTGTAAATTTAGGGAACTGGACACATTCAGTTCCCCAGATCAAGGCCCCACCCGCATCAAAGGGCCCTTCCTTTATGGGACTTAATTTAATATAAAGGTTATAAAATTTTATTATTATTCTATAATTAAGACTATCTTTCTACACCGGGTCATTTAAGACATCTACTAAAACCCGGGGCATTAACACATTCTACCGGGGTCATTAAGACATCTACTAACGAGGGTCATTAAGGGCTATTACTACACCAGGGTCATTAGACTATCTCTACACCGGGTCATTTAAAATATCTATAACCCGGGTCATTTAAAACTACTACTACACAGGGTCATTAAGCTATCTACTACACCAGGGTCTTGCTATTACTAACCGGGTCATTACACTATTACTACCAGGGTCATTAAGATATTCTACCAGGGGCATTAAAAAACTTCACTACACCGGGGTCTTTCACATTACTACCGAGGGTCATTAAGACTATCTATCCGGGGTCATTAAGATATCTATACCCAGGGTCATTTAACATACTAACGATGGTTTAAGTATTATACCCAGGGTCATTAAGACTACTACACCCGGGGTCATTAAAAAATATCTACTACACCCGGGTCATTAAGATATTATACACGAGGGTCTTAAGCTACTACTACACCGGGTCATTAACACTATCACTACAGATGGTATTAAGACTTTTCTACACCGGGTCCGACTATCTACTACACCAGGGTCATTAAAACTATCTACTACACGATGGACTTAAGACTATTACTACACCAGGGTATTAAGACTATCTACTACACCCCGGGGCATTAAGATATTACACACCAGGGTCATTAAGACTATTTACACGAGGGTCTTTTAAAACTATTACTACACGGGGTCATTAAGCTATTACTACACCAGGGGCATTAAGCTATTTACCCCCGGTCATTAAAGACATCTTACACCCGGGTCATTAAGTATCTACTACACCAGGTCATTTAAGACAAACACTTTTACCGGGTCATTAAGACTATTACTACACCAGGGTCTTTAAAACTATCTACTACACGGGGTCATTAAAAACTTCTCTACACCAGGGTATTAAAACATCTACTACACCAGGGTCATTAAAAATTTTATCCCAGGGTATTAAAATATTATACACGGGGTCTTAAGATATTACTACCCAGGGTCATTAAGATATCTATTACACCCAAGGGTCATTAATATTACTGCACGGGGTCATTTAAAAAATTCTACACCAGGGATTTAAGACTATTACTACCGAGGGTCATTAAGAATTCTACACGAGGGGGCATTAGATACTACACGAGGGTCTTAAGGGTTTACTACAAGGGGCTTAAGATATTATACACGGGGTCATTAAGACTATCTATAATAGGGTCATTAAGGGGCTATCTACTACAGAGGGTCATTAAAAATCTACTAAACCGGGTCATTAGACCCAATCCAGGGGGCATTAAAATTCTACTACCCAGGGTCATTAGACTATTACTACCCAGGGCATTAAGGCTATTACTAAAAGAGGGTATTAAGATATCTGTTCACCCAAAGGGCTAAACTTCTACTACACCGGGGGCATTAAGACTTCTACTAACCCGGGGCTTAAGCTATCTACACCGGGGATTAGAATTACTCACAAAGGTCATTAAATCTACTCAATAGGGTCATTAAGACTATTACAACGGGGTCTTAAGACTTTTTCTTTCACCCAAGGGCATTTGCATCTCTACACCCGGGTCATTAAGACTATTAAACACGAGGTTTATTAAACTTTCTACCGAGGGTCATTAAGACTACTACCCGGGTATTAAAACTACTATACACGGGGGGGGTTTTTTTTAAGGGGGGGGTATTCTCACCAAGGTCTTTTGACTATTACAACCGAGGGTCATTAAGACTTTCTCACGGGGTATTAGGGAATCTACTACACGAGGGGTCATTAAGACTATTCTCACCAGGGTCATTAAGACTATTACTACCGGGGGGTCATTTTGATATCTATACCCGATGGTAAATTTTGACTTCTATACCCGAGGGTCTTAAGAACTACTACACGAGGTATTAAAAACTTCTACTCCGAGGGGCATTAGATATCACTACACGGGGTCATTAAGACTTCTATACACGAGGGTCATTAAAACTATCTACTACCGAGGGTCATTAACACTATCTACTACACGGGGTCTTAAGATATTTTCTACACCGGGTCATTAAAATATCTACTACCCGGGTCTTAAGTATTATACCCCCAGGGTTTAAGACTATCTACTACACCAGGGTCATTAAAACTACTCACGAGGGTCATTGAGACTATCTACTACACGAGGGTCATTTAGATACTATACACGGGGTATTAAGCTATCTACTACGCAGGGGTCATTAAAAACTTCTATACACCCCGGGTATTTGTTTTTCTACACGGGCTTAAGGGGCTATTACTAACCAGGGTCTTAAGATATCTACTACACGGGGTCATTAAGACTATTAACACCCGGGATTAAGACCTATACCCCGGGTCATAAGACACTACACGGGGTCATTAAGCTATTCTACACGAGGGTCATTAAGGGCTACACCGAGGGTCATTAAACTATCTACTAACAGGGTCATTAAAATACTACAGGGGTCTTAAGACTTCTATACCGAGGGTATTAAAATTCTATACACCAGGGTCTTAAGATTTCT
This sequence comes from Cherax quadricarinatus, assembly GCF_026875155.1. Classification (NCBI taxonomy): domain Eukaryota; kingdom Metazoa; phylum Arthropoda; class Malacostraca; order Decapoda; family Parastacidae; genus Cherax; species Cherax quadricarinatus. The sequence continues at coordinate 2,820 of NW_026465762.1, forward strand.
ACTACCGAGGGTCATTTAAGACTATTACACACCAGGGTTTAAGATACTACCCCGGGGTCAATTTAAAAATATCTACTAAAAGAGGGTCATTAAAACACTACTCCCAGGGGGCATAAGATATTACTACACCGGGTTTGACTATCAATTCCGAGGGTATTAAGACTATCCTTTCACCGGGTATTTTTAAAATTAATTTTCACGAGGGTCTTTTTAAAATTCTATAACCCGGGTATTAAGACTATTAAACACGGGGTCATTAAGACTATTATACACCGGGTATTAAAAACTATCTACTACACGAGGGTCATTAAGCTATTCTACCCGGGTATTAAAATATTATAACGAGGGTCATTAAGACTATCTACTTCACAGGGTCTTAAGACTCTTTCCGGGGTATTAAAACATCTACTACCCAGGGCTTAAAAACTATCTACTTTTACCCGGGTCATTAAGCTATCTATACTCCCGGGTCTTAAAACTACTACACGAGGGTCATTAAGACTATTACTACACGAGGGCATTAAGGGCTATTACTACACCCGGGTCATAAGACTATCTACTACACAGGGTCATTAAAAAACTATCATAAGAGGGGCTTTTTCCCCAACCCGGGTCTTAAGACTATTAATCCCGGGTCATTTTAACACTATCTCTACCCCAGGGTCTTAGCTAATTACTACACCGGGCATTAAAAACTATTACTACACCCGGGTTTAAGATTCTATTTCCCAGGGTCATTAAGATACTTCACAGGGTCATTAAGAATTTTCACCCAGGGTCATTAAGACTATTACTCACGAGGGTCATTAACCTTCTTTTCTACCCAGGGTCATTAAGACTTCTATAACCAGGGTCATTAACACTACTACACGAGGGTCATTAAGATTTTATCACCGGGGCATTAGATATTTTTACCCAGGGGCATTAAGCCCATTACTACACGAGGGTCTTAAGCTATTATACACGAGGGTCATTAAGCTACTACCGGGGGTCATTAAAACTTTACTACCCGGGTCATTATATACGATGTTTTGTGTTAAATTACGAGGTTTGTGTTAATTTAAAGAGGTTGGGTTAAAATTACGAGTGTTTTTTTGTTAATAAATTTGTGGTTTTGTTAATATTAGGGTTTCTGTTAAAAAATTGAGTGTTTTTGGGTTAATTTACGAGTGTTTGTGTTAATATTACGAGTGTTTTTTTGGGTTAAAATTTTCAGTGTTTGTGTTAAATTTTCGTGTGTTTCTGTTAAAATTAGGTGTTTCTGTTAATTTTTTACGGTGTTTGTGTTTAAAAATTTTGAGTGTTTGTGTAAAAATTCGAGTGTTTGTGTTTTTTTTACGAGTGTTTGTGTTAAAATTAGGTGTTTTTTGTTAAATTCGTGTGTTTTGTTTTATTACGAGGTTTTTGTTAAAAATTTTTCCGGTTTGTTTAATTTACGGTGTTTGTGTTAAATTTTAAAGGTGTTTGTGTTAAATTACGAGTGTTTTGTTTTTATTTAGAGTGTTTGTGTTAATATTACGAGTGTTTGTGTTAAAAAAATAGTGTTTTTGTTAATATTGAGTGTTTGGTTAAAATTTTTTGAGTGTTTGTTTAATATTGAGTGGTTTTTGTTAAAATTTTCGGGGGTTTGGTTAATATTCGAGTGTTGTGTTAATATTCGAGTGTTTGTGTTATATTCCTGTTTGTGTTTAAAATTTTCGGGTTTGTTTAAAATTTCGAGTGTTTGTGTTTAAAATTACGGTGTTTGGTTTAAATTTTGAGTGTTTGTGTTAAATTTTTCGAGTGTTTGTGTTAATATTACGAGGTTTGTGTTAATATTACGAGGTTTGTTTTAATTTAGGTGTTTGTGTTAAAAATTACGAGGTTTGTGTTTAAAATTCGGTTTTTGATTAATATTTCGAGTTTTGTGTTAATACGGTGTTTTTGTTAAAAATTACGAGGGTTTTTTTTTATTTAAAGAGTGTTTGTGTTTAAAATTCGAGTGTTTTTTGAAATTTCGGTTTTTTTTTAATATTTGAGGTTTGTGTTAAAATTCGAGTGTTTGGTTTAAAATTTTCGGTGTTTTGTTAAAATTACGGTGTTTGGTTATATTACGAGTGTTTGTGTTAATATTACGAGTGTTTGTGTTAATATTACGAGTGTTTGTGTTAATATTACGAGTGTTTGTGTTAATATTACGAGTGTTTGTGTTAATATTACGAGTGTTTGTGTTAATATTTAGTGTTTGTGTTAATATTACGAGTGTTTGTGTTTTAAAATTCGGTTTTGTTTTATTTTACGAGTGTTTTGTTAAATATTCGGTGTTTGTGTTAATATACGAGTGTTTGTTTAAAATTTTCGATGTTTTGTTTATATTCGTTGTTTGTGTTAATATTACGGGGTTTTGTTAATTTAGAGTGTTTTGGTTAAAAATTTTTCGAGTGTTTGTTAATATTCGAGTGTTTTGTGTTAATATTACGAGTGGGTTTGGGGTTAATATTACGAGTGTTGTGTTAATTTACGAGTGTTTTTGTTAATATTCGAGTGTTTCTGTTTATAAATTTATAGAAGAGCTGCAAGAGGCAATGGGTTGGTCCAAAGTTTTTAGTGGGATGAATTGTAAAGGACCTGCTGTTGGGCCGAGGCCCCGCGTGTTCCCCTTTTAAGTTCTTAGTATTAGAGGTTATAATGTTCCTTTCTGTCTGTTGAACTTACCCAAATTGGGTTTTGATCTACCCTGTACACCCCGTTAGTTTTCCCGGGTGCCTCTCAGTTTTATAGGTTATCCTGGCTTCACTCCCGTAGGTAGGTTACCTGGCTGTCACTTTTAGGTAGGTTATCCTGGCTGTCATCTCGTAGAGTAGGTTATCCCGGGTGTCACCTTTAGTAGGTGGTTTTCCCGGCTGTCATCTCACTAGAGTCAGGTTTCCTGGCTGTCACTTCAGTGAGTCAGGTTATCCTGGCTGTCATCTCGTAGGTCGGTTATCTGGGTCATTCAGTAGGTCGGTTATCCGGCTTGTCACTTCAGTAGAGTCGGTATCCCGGTGTCACTCTCGTAGAGTCAGTTTCCTGGCGGGCACTCTCATAGAGTCGGGTTTAAACCTGGCGGTCACCCCATAGAGTAAAGGTTATTTTTGGCTGTCACTCTCACTAGAGCAGTTTTACCCTTGCGGAACTCTAAACTAAAAGTCGGGTTTTACCCCTTGGCTTTTCCCTCACTAAGTCAGGAAACCTTGGCTTTTCCCACTCTCACTAGAGCCCGGGTTTTTCCCCTGGCTGCACTCCACTAGAGCTTTTAAAACCCTTTGGCGTCACTTTTTCCCCTAAAGTCGGGTTTTATCCGGGCCTTCATTTCCACTAGAGTCAGGTTACCCGGGCTGTCACTCTCACTAGAGTCAGGTTATCCGGGGCTGTCACCCCCACAAGATTTAAATTTACCCGGCTGTCCCCCCTAAATAGAGTCGGTTACCCTTGGCTTTTACTCCACAAGTCGGGTTTTACCCGGGCTTTTACTCTCCAAAGTCAGGTTATTTTGGGCTGTCACCCACTAAGTCGGTTTTCCTGGCTTTTTACTCCTCACTAAAAGTCGAAAAGTAATCAAAGGTCCCACAGCGCCGTCACCCCCCCAGCAAAAACAAAAAAAAAAAACCGAGAAACCTTTGCTACCTTTCCCCACTCCCGAAAAAGCAAAGCAGAATTTTTGTTTTTTGCTGTCTTAAACACAGACCCAATGTACACTACTTTACTATGGTAATAAAGGGGAAAAGCAGGATTTTCCCTTTAATTGTCCTGCAAAAGTAAAACGGGAAACTGTCTCTTATAAAAAAAACCATTTGGCAACACTGAAAGGGACCGTGGGTTGAAGACCACGAATCATACTGGTTACCCTTCCCCCGTACAGCATCTTTTGATCAATTACTCCCCTTTTTAGAAAGTAAACAAAACGCTTGGCCCTCTTCTGAAAAAGCTAAAAAGGGACTAAAGGGGGCGGGGGGGGGCCCAAAACCCCCCCCCGGGGAAAAAATTTCCCTCCACAAATTGTATTTTTAATGTGTGTTTTTTTTTTAATTTAAATTGGGTTACAAGGGAAATGCAAGAGGTTTTTTCTGGTTACAAAATGTATTAGAGGTTACTAAATGTTCCTTTGTGTCTGTCTGAACTTACCTAAACTGTGGTGTGTGTTGTGTGTGTGTTGGGGTGGTGTGTTGTGTGTTGGTGTGTTGTTTTGGGGTTTTGGGGTGTTGTTTTGTGTGTGGGGGTGTGTGTGTGTATGTGTGTGTGTGCGTGTGTGCTGTGGTACTCACCTTTTTGTGGTTGCAGGGGTCGGTCATAGCTCCGGGCCCCGCCTTTTCATGATTGTACAGGTCCTCTCTCTCCTGCACATGGCTATATCATCCCTCCCCTTTTAAAAACATGTATGGTTCCCGCCCCCACTACTTCATTTTTCTAGACTATTCCCACGACTTGATATCTATGACTGAAAAATATTTCCCTAACACCCCTCGATTCATCTGAGTCTTCAACTTCCAATTGTGACCTCTTGTGTTGTGGCCCCATCTCTGGAACATCTGTCTTTGCCCCCCTTGTCTATTCCGGCAGTATTTTATATGTCTTTCATGTTCCCCTGACCCTCCTGCCTCCATGCCCCGTCGGCCCGTTTTCCCCTCAACCCTTTCTTCGTAGGACAACCCCCGTGCTCTGGGACTAGTTTGTTGCAAACCTTTGCACTTTTCTAATTTCTGACGTGCTTGACTGGGTGTGGATTCCAAACGGGTGCTGCATACTCCATTGGGGCCTGACGTAAAAGGGTATACAGGGTTTTGAACGACCCCTTTACGAGGTATCGAACCTATCCTGGGTTTCCCAGGCCCCCGTATGCTGCAGCAGTTATTGATTAGTGCCCCTAGGAGATATGCTGGGTTTTATATCACCCCCAATCTTTTTCCTTTGATGAGGTTTGCAGTTTTTGGGCCATCAAAACTAATTGTGTCGGGGTCTTCTTTCCCCTTCCCCAATTTTTCATGATTTTTGCTTTTGGGCGGGGTTAAACTCAAGGAGCCAGTTTCTGGACCAGGCTTGCACCCTCCCCGGGTCTCTTTGTATCCCCCGATCCTCACCCGATTTATTCTTCTCATTAATTCACATATCTGCAAAAAGGACACTTTTGAGTCTATCCCTTCCGTTATGTCGTTCACAATACCAAAAAGCACAGGCCCCTAGGACGACCCCTGTGGAACCCCGCTTGTCAAAACGCCCACTCTGACCCCTCGTCACACCAACTCGTTGTTGCCTCCCTGTGGTATTCTCTGACCTTGCAGTGCCTTTCCCTTTATGTGTGCCGATCTTCTAGCTTTTTCAGAAACCTCTTGTAGGAAGTGTCAAAGGCCTTTTTCGTCCAAAAAATGCAGTCGATCCCCCCTTCTCTCTTGTCTTCTTCTGTCCCCTTGTCAAAAAAACTCTAGTAGGTTTTGTGACCAGATTTTCCTTCCCTAAAAACCAGCGGGTTGTCAATTATCACTTGTTTTTTTCCCGGTGCTCCACCACTCCCCCTCTGTGTCTTCCCATGACCTTGCATACTATACCGTTAGTGAAAAGGGTCTGAAATTTGTGCCTCATGTCTGTCTCCCTTTTTAAAAATTGGGGACTACTTTGCCATTTTCCATACCTAGGAGTTGCCCAGTTCAAATGATGTTTTTGAAGTCTTGTTAAGGGCAACCAAATCTCGCTCCCTCTTTAAGGACCAGGGAAGATTTTGTTGGCCCCGCCTTTGGGTGTCAATTCGCTAGCACTTCTTCACTTCCCCCTTGGGTTTTTAATGAAACCTCATCCAGCCTTGCTGGTGTCCCCCCCTTTTGATTTCCTGGATCCTACGGGTTTTCCACTGTAAATACTTTTTTAAATTCGGTTGAGTCCTGACATACCTCTGGGGTCGTTGTTTGTGAATTCCCCATCACCCTTCCTCATCTGATTACCTGGTCCTTGACTGTTTTTTCCCCCTGAGTGCTGTACAACACTTCGGGTCAGTCTTGACTTTCGATGCATGTCTTTTTTTATTTTGCGCTGCCCCTCCCTTCTTATCTTGCATTTTCATTTCTGGCTCTTCGGCTAATCTCTTTATTTTCCTGGTTTCTTCTTCTGTCCCCTTTTCCATTCTCAGTCACCTAGTTTTGCCTCCCTCCCCTTTTTTGGGTAAACCCAAGGACTCGCTCTGTTTTTCCCCATTATTTCTGTTTCCCTTGGGAACAAACCTCTCCTCTGTCCCCTTTGCTTTTTGTTGCCCATAGTCCATATTTTTGTACTGGTTTTTCTGTCTTCCCCTCCCACTGAATTTTTTTGAAGGAATTTCCTCATCCCTAGTAGTTCCCCCTTTTTGTAGTTTGGTTTTTCCCATCCTATTCCTGCTACTCTCTCCACGGGGAGCTCAACATTAGTCGGCACAAACACATGACACAGCCCCCGGGGGCCTTTTCATCAAGATATCCTCGATGTCTGAATCTCAAGGTAAAATACAAGGTCCAGTCTTGTGTTCTTTCTCCTCTCTCTCGGTGTGTCTCAAACATTTTGATGCATGGGGTTTTTCCAGTACTACTCCACATCTTGGCCTCCATTTTGGGAAACCCCCCATGGGCTCCAGGTTTTCCCAGCCAATCTCCTTGTGATTGAAATCACCCATAACTAAAACTTTGCTCCCCCCACGTGTGCCTTCCGGGCCACTCGGCTATGTATCGACCATGGCTCTGTTGCTCTCATCGTATTCTTCTCTTGGCTCCTGCAGTTCGTGGTGGGTTGTACATTACTGCAATTATCACCTTATGCCCCAATGGATTGTTCCCTATAAGTACCCCCCTTTCCCCCATGCCATCCATTCCTCCATTTTCTCAAAAAACCCACTGGCTTTTTAAAGAAACAGGGAACCCTCCCCCCCCCCCTCCCCCTGTCTTTCCTGAAGATTTGATATCCGGGGGAAAGAAAAACTTTATTATTTCCCGGTTTATTTTTTTCTGTGGTGCTATTTTTGTCTTGGGGGGTGTCTCCTTGATTCTTTTGTGCCACTCCTCATACTTTTTTGTTATTCCATCTGCATTTGTATCCAACCTTAACTTTTTCTAAAACTGTGGTTGGGGGGGTATTTGGGGTTGGGGGGAAATGGGAGACCTGATAAGGAACTTTGGGTGGTTGCTTGGGGGTGGGTTTGTAAGTAGTGGGTGGGGGCATTGGATAGGCATGGGTGTTTTGGGTTTAAGTGTTTGGCTGCACTGGGGGTTGACCTGGGGGGAAGGCTTCTTAGGAAGCTGTGGGGAGGTTGTATTTTATCTTTTTCCTGTGTTGGGATCTCCCGTTGTCCTTCCATCCCTCCTTTCCTCCTTTCGCCTTTGTACCATCTTCTCAGTTTTCCGCCTTTCGTCTTGTGTTTTGTCGCGGTCGAATACACCTTCCCGTATGCTGGCATGCCCCTTTAACGGCTTTTTCCTGCATATCCTGTTCCGAGTCGATTCTGCCCCGAAGGTTCCCTTTCACTGGCCGGGTTCTTTTTTTTTTCAAACCCCCCCATTCTCCGAAATTTTCCACGGGTCTGTCGTCTTTTCCGATTACTTTCATATCTTTTAATTTCTTTTTTTTCCCCCCTTTTTTTCTTCTTCATTGTTTCCCCCTTTAACTTCCCTTAGCCCTACAAAAGACTGACCTACCCTTTCATTCTCCCCCCGCATACCCTGTGTATCCCCTATTCAATTTGAATTTTCCCCCCCCCTTGCAACTTTCCCTTTTTTCATTTTACTATACTGTCATGGGTCAGTGGCCTGTCATTTTTTCCTTCTCGGCTTTCCTGGGCTCTGTTGTGGTCTTTTAGGGCCTCCACATTGCTTGCCTCTTTCATTTACTATGTCTCCCTGATAAGCTTCTAGACAGTTTTTCTCCCTTTTTTCCCAAAGTCCCTTTTTTGTGGCTGAGGGAGCGGTCTCTGTTGTCAATCCCAAAAGTTTTTTAGTTTTTTAGGCTGTTTTTAGATTTTCCAGTTCCTCTTCAAACTCTGTATCCTGGCCCCTTTCTGCTTTGACTTTTCCACCTCCCCCCCCTTCCTCTTTCCATGTCTTTCCCTCTTTCCCTTTCATCTAAGTTTCTTCTAGTTTCTTTTCCCTTCTTGTTCCCTTTTTGTGAGCTCTGCTACCCAATCTTCCTTTGCAGTTTTCCCCTCCGTCCCTTGGGGTTTTCTTGTTGCTCTCTGGGAACCCATTTTTGTTTTATCCTGATTGTTTAGAGTGGGAAACCTATGTAATTCGTATGTTTTGTTAGTATTTATATGCGAGGTTGGGGGGGGGGTAAGGAGGAACTGTGGCATATGGGGAAATATGGGGAGGGGGAGTGGGAAGAAGTGAACAATGGGGGAAGTGGGTGAGGGAGAGGTGGGAGGGGGGGGGGAAAAAGGGAGGGGGGGGATCAGTAAAAGGGGGAGATGTCGGTGGGGGAGGGGGGGGTGATTTCGAGTCTGGCAATATTGGGTGTGGTGTGTGTGTGTGTGTGTGTGCATCCGGCAATGGGTGTGTGTGTGTGTGGTGTTGTTGTGTGTTTGGGGATGTGGTGGGGGGGTGGGAAGGGGGGGTGGGGGGTGTGGGTGGTGTGGGGGGGTGTTGGGTGGGTGTGTGGGGGGGGTTTTGGGTGGGGGGGTGTGTGGGTTGTGTGGGGGGGGTGTGGGTGTGTCGGTTTTGGTGTGTGGTTGGTGTGGGGGGGTTGGGGGGTTGTGGGTGGGTTTGTGGGGTGTGTGGGTGGGTGTGTGGGGGTTGTGGGGTGAGGGGTGTGGGTTGTGGGTGGGGTGGGTGGGTTGGGGGGGGTGTTGGGGTGTGGGGTTGTGGGTGTGTTGGGTGTGTGGGTGTGTTGGGTGTGTGGTGGGTGGGTGTGCGGGGTGTGGGGGGGGGGGGGGGGGTGGGTGGGGGTGTGGGGTTTGTGGGGGTGTTGGGGTGTGTGTGTGGGTGGGTGGCGGGGGTGTGTGGGGGGTGGGTGGGTGGGGGGGGGGGGGTTGGGGGGGGGTTGGGTGGGGTGGTGGGTGTGTGTGTGGGTGTTGGGTGGTTTGGGTTGTGTGGGGGGGTGGGTGTGTGTGGGTGGGGGTGGGTGTGTGTGGGGTGTGGGGGGTGTGTGGGTGTGTGGGTGGTGTGGGTGTGTGGGTGTTGTGGGTTTTGGTGGGGGTTGTGGGGGTGTGTGAGTGTGGGGGTTGGGTGGGTGGGTGTGTGGTGTGTGTGCGTGTATGGGTGTGTGGGGGGTGTGGGGGGTTTGGGGGTGGTGGGGGTGTGGGGGTGTGTGGGTGGTTGTTGGTGGGGTGGGTGGGGGGTGTGTGTGGGTGTGGGGGTGGGGGTGTGTGGGTGTGTGGGTTTGGGGGGGGGTTTGGTGGGGGGGTGTGTGGGGTGGTGCTTTGTGGGGTGGTTTTGGGGGGTGTTGGTCTTTGGGGTGGTGTGGGGTGTGTGGGGGTGTGTGGGGGGTGTGTGGGTGTGTGTGGGTGTGTGGGTTTTGGGGTGTGGTGTTGTGGGGTGTGTGGTGGGTGGGGTTTGGGTGGTGTGGGGTGTGTGTGGTGGGTTGGGGGGGTGGGTGGGGGGGGTGTGGGCGCACACTAGGCTCGCTACTCTTTTGAAGATTATAAAAAAAAAAAATTTACAAACAATTTCCCTTTTTAATATGCACTAATATTATATTAAAATTAAATTTCGTACATTGTGTTTGTGTGGGTTTTGTGTTTACTACGTTGTTCTTTGAAAAAGAGAGGGGGGGGGTAAAAATTAACATATTTGTTATTTGTTGTTGGTTACCGTACTCTCCCGGGCCCGATTTTATTGTTGTTGTTTCACCGGTACTCTCCCCCCAGTCTTTATTGTTGTTGTTTCAACCGTTTCTCCCCGGCCCAGATCTTTATTGTTTTTTGGGTTTACCCGGACTCTCCCGGGCCCCGATTTCGTTGTTGTTTTTCACCGGACTCTCCCGGCCCAGATCTTTATTGTTGTTTTTTCCCGTACTCCCCCGGGCCCCGATCTTCGGGTTGTTGTTGGTTTCACTGGGACTCTCCCGCCCAGATCTTCGTTGTTGTTGGTTCACTGGTACTGTCCCGGGCCCCGATCTTTTGTTTTTTTGTTGGTTTACCGGTACTCTCCGGCCCAACTTTATTGTTTTTTGTTTTACCGGGACTCTCCCGGCCCAGATCTTTATTGTTGTTTTTCACCGTACCCCCCGGCCCAGTCTTTTTTGTTGTT
>NW_026465763.1:0-13687 GCF_026875155.1 Cherax quadricarinatus
AAGGAAAACAAAAGTTTCTTTTTTTAAATTTAGTAATATATACAGAGAAGGGGGTTGCTAGCCCCTTGCTCCTGGCATTTTAGTTGCCTCCTTCGACACTCATAGCTTATGGAGAAGAATTCTGTTCCACTTTCCCGTGGAGATTTATCTGCTCTATCCCCTCAGAATGTTCATACCAATTCAAGCCTTCTTCAGCACCCCTGAATTATATTTTTGGTAAGCCTGCACTGGTTTGTAATTTCTAAATAAAAACTTCACACATTGCTCTCAAACTGCATCTCTGCTGCTTCCTGCCTCCTCCTCGCTGCAGTGTTTAAAACCCAATAGAAAAACTTATCCTCTGGATAAGCTTTTCTATTGGGAAGGAGCCTTAGCTCCTTCCCAGGGGAGTGAGACGTGAGGCAGTATAAATGAACCACGGTATGGGTGGGAATTGAACTTGAGGCAAGTGAGTGGTTAAACACCAGGCCAAGATGTAGTTCAATCCCCACCAGTACCGTGGCTTGTTTGCAGTTGTATTATTACGATTTTGCGAGTCATAATGCAGTCAAGTTCTAGACATGGGAGAGGCTGGTTCCCAGTCATTCGTAAATTGGTGCTGTATAACCTTGATGGGTTTAACATTTCTTTTTTATTATAATAATAATCATAAATTGGAACAGTGATTGTTTACAACTGCCTTAATAAATTATTAACCCTTAAACTGTCCAAATGTAGGCCTACATTTTTTCAACATTTGAAAGTATGTACAAGAACGTAGGTCTTCTTTTTTTTTTTTACATTGGAATGCGTTTAAAAAAAAACTTTGATCTACATTTTTTTATATACAGTGGACCCCCGGTTAACGATATTTTTTCACTCCAGAAGTATGTTCAGGTGCCAGTACTGACCGAATTTGTTCCCATAAGGAATATTGTGAAGTAGATTAGTCCATTTCAGACCCCGAAACATACACGTACAAATGCACTTACATAAATACACTTACATAATTGGTCGCATTGGGAGCTGATCGTAAACTGGGGGTCCACTCTATTTGAAAATGTAAAAAAATGTAGATCTACTTTTGGAGCACTACGCATGTGAGCGTAGATCTATGTTTGGACAGTTTAAGGGTTAAACTGTGGGACACCACAAAGTCATAGGAGTGAAAAAAAAGGTCATAGAAAGGACCTGTATATAACATTCAAAGACAGTAATGGAGTGAGTAATATTGAAAGTGTTTCTTCTTTGGGTCGCCGTAGCTCAGTAGGAGACGCCCAGGTTTGTTGGAAAAAACAGCGATACACGTTAAGAAAAATAAACAAAAAGGCACAATACCATACTGGAACAATACAAAAATAACCCGCACAAAAAGAGAGAAGCTTACAACACGTTTGGGCCCGGGACTTGGACCATTGACAAAGTCACACTGACTTTGTAAATGGTCCAAGTTGGACCGAAACGTCGTCGAAAGCTTCTCTCTTTTATGTGCGGGTTATTTGTGAAACACTTAAGATCCCTGCAATGTCATATACAGAAAATTTCCTTAACTTACAAACATGTTGGGAATTTTCTGAAATTGTTAATATATTATTATATCACTGTTTTGTTATGTTATTAAAGTTTATTATAGCACTTATGGAAATGTATCATTATTTTACAAAATACAAAAGATTCTTAATGTGTTTGCAAGTTGATGATTTAGTGCAGTGACATATATTAATGTTGATGTTGCAATCTTCTTGGCATTGCATTTTTCCCGTCGTTGCCGCCAAACTACGATAACGTGTACATAAAGCTGTCTCGCGTGGAGCAAGAGTACTGGCTCTGGGGAGGAAAGAGTTGGGTAAACTTTCCCATGCGGGAGGTGAGTGTTTGACCTCTCAGGAAATCGTAATAATGCAACTGCAAACAAGCCAGGAAACAGGCGGGGTTACGCACCGCCCTGAAGTTTTAGCACTCACTGGCGATGTTAGGGTAATTTTCCTGCATCTGGAGTTAAAGTTACATTAGGTTAGGTTACGTTACATAAGATTACATTAGGTACATTAGGCCACATTATTATGTTGGGGTCGGTTATGTTCCATTAGTTACATTACGTTAGGTTATGTTATGTTAGGTTACGTTACGTTAGGTTATTTTACGTTAGGTTACGTTACGTTAGGTTATGTTATGTTAGGTTACGTTACGTTAGGTTATGTTATGTTAGGTTACGTTACGTTAGGTTATTTTACGTTAGGTTACATTACGTTAGGTTATTTATGTTAGGTTACGTTACGTTAGGTTTTTTTTACGTTAGGTTACGTTACGTTAGGTTATGTTATGTTAGGTTACGTTACGTTAGGTTACGTTACGTTAGGTTATGTTAAAATTAGTTTACATTACGTAGGTTGGGTTTAAATGTTAGGTTACTTTTACGTTAGGTTACGTTACGTTAGGTTACGTTACGTTAGGTTACGTTACGTTAGGTTATTTTACGTTAGGTTACGTTACGTTAGGTTATGTTACGTTATGTTACATTAGGTTACATTACGTTATTATGTTACGTTAGGTTACTTTACGTTACGTTATTTTAACATTAGGTTACGTTACGTTAGGTTATTTTACGTTAGGTTACTTTAAAGTTAGTTTAGGTTACGTTACAAGTTTAGGAGCAGCATCCTTCATTCTGGTGAAGGTCTCATTATTCAGGGAACTGGAACTTTGCACAACCTTGACTCAGACCTGTTTACATCCACGAACTTAATGCATTACCATGAACATGGCTTCTCTCAAATTTGTATTCATCACAGTATGGGGGATCCCTAAATTTCAAATGCCAGAATTTAAATATAATAATAAGAATCCTTATTTTTATAAGTACGTGTACAAAGGGATACAGACCATATCTGACAACAGTGACATACTATATAGAAAGTCCCTGGTTATGCAGAATATTTCTCACAACTTAAGTTTTAAATTTTTTACCCCAGGATGCCACCTCACCAGTCCACTAAAAAACCCAGTACCTACTTAGTGCTAGGTGAACAGGGACAGCAGGTGTCCTTAAGGAAACTTGTCCCAGTGTTTTCACTCTTACTGGGACTAAACCATGGACCTCAGTGTGTGAGCTGAGTGTGCCAGCATTTAACTACAGAATACTAGGCAGGGGTTCAAATTGCTCCTCGTGCATACCAGGCCACAGCCTTATAGCTCTAAGCAAGAAAAAGTCTGAAAAATCATTAATTATCATGATTTTCAATAAGTGTGATAAACTTCTTCTTCTTTCAACAAACCGGCCGTATCCCACCCAGGCGGGTGGCCCAAAAAGAAAAACCCAAAAATTTTTTTTTTTTAAATTTAGTAATTTATACAGGAAGGGGTTTCTACCCCTTGCTCCCGGCATTTTAGTTTTCCTCTTTCAACACGTGTTGCATGGCTTACGGAGGAAGAATTTTTGTTCCACTTCCCCATGGAGGTAAGAGGAAATAAACCCAAAAACTAGAAAGAAAAATAGCAGACAACCCCAGAGGGGTGTGTATAATATGCTTTTACATTAGTGTAGTGTGACCTAAAATGTAAGTAGAAGTAGCAAGACGTACCTGAAATCTTGCATGTTTTGTGAGACAGAAAAAAAGACACCAGCAATCCTACCATCCCTGTAAAACAATTACAGGCTTTTGTTTTACACTCACTTGGCTGAGGTAGACTCCCGGGCGGGTTTTTGTCTACCAACCTACTACCACAGGGCGGTAGTACCCCCCTGGGGGTTTTTTTGTCTACCCAAACCCACTACCACAGACGGTAACCTTTCCCTGGGTGGTTTCGTCAACCCCAAACCCATACCACAGGACGGGATACCCCCTGGGGGGGTTGCTGCTACCAACCTACTACCCAGACGGGAGTACCCCTCCCCGGGTGGGTTTCTGCTACCACCACTACCACAGGACGGAGTACCTCCCTGGGGGGGTTCTGTCTACCCAACCTACTACCACAGGAAAAGGAGCCTTTTCCCCGGGGGGTTGCTGCACCAAAACCCACACCACAGGACGGAGTACCTCCCTGGGTGGGGTTTCGTCTACCACCTACTACCACGGACGGTAGTACCTCCCTTTTTGGGGGTTTTCGTCACCAACCACTACCACAGGACGGTAGTACCTCCCTGGGTGGTTCTGTCACCAACCTACTCCACAACGGGGTACCTCCCTGGGCGGTTGCTGTCTACCAACCTACTACCACGACGGGGAGTAAACCCCCTGGGGGTTGTTGTCAACCAACCCCCAAAACCCCAGACGGTAGTACCTCCCGGTGGGTTGCGTCTACCAACCTACACCACGGGCGGGAGTACCCCCTGGCGGTTGCTTCTACCCCCCCACAAACCCCAGGACGGGAGTACCTCCCGGGGGGTTGCTCACCAACCTACTACCACAGAGGAGTACCTCCCCCGGTGGGTTTCTGTCTACCAACCTACTACCACAGGGCGGGGATACCCCCTGGGCGGTTTCTGTCTACCAACCCTACTACCACAGGACGGGATACCCCCCCTGGGGGGTTGTTTTCTACCAACCTACTCCAAGGGCGGATACCTCCCTGGGCGGTTTTTCTGCTACCAACCTCTACCACAGGACGGAGTACCTCCCTGGGCGGTTTTTGTCACCAACCTACAACCCCAGGACGGGATACCTCCCTGGCGGTTGTTTTCTACCAACCTACTACCCCAGGACGGGAGTACCCCCCGGGGGTTGCTGTCTACCAAACCCACTACCCAAAGGCGGTATACCTCCCCGGTGGTTTTGTCTACCAACCTACTACCAAAGGGTAGTACCTCCCCGGGTGGTTTCTGTCACCAACCAAATACCACGGGCGGTATCCTCCCTGGGTGGTTCCCGTCTACCAACCACTACCAGGACGTAGTACCTCCTGGTGGTTGCTGCACCAACCTACACCACAGGACGGGAGTACCTCCCTGGGGGGTTGCGTCTACCAACCACTACCAAGGACGGTAGCCTCCCTGGGTGGTTTCGTCAAACCAAACCTACTACCCCAGGCGGTAGTACCTCCCTGGGCGTTGCGCTACCAACCTACTACCACAGGGCGGTAGTACCTCCCGGGTGGTTGCTGTCTACCCACCTACTACCACAGGGCGGTAGTACCCCCCGGTGGTTGCGTCTCCAACCTACACCACAGGACGGAATAACCTTCCCGGCGGTTGCTTTCTACCCCCTACTCCACAGGACGGTAGTACCCCCCTGGGGGGTTGCTGTCTACCAAACCACACCAGGACGGATACCCCCTGGGTGGGGGCTGTCACCAACCTACTACCACAGGACGGTAGTACCTCCCTGGGTGGTTGCTGTCTACCAACCTACTACCACAGGGCGGTAGTACCTCCCTGGGTGTTTTTTCTCCAACCTATACCACAGGACGGAGTACCTCCCTTTTGGTTTCTGTCTACCAACCAAATACCACAGGGCGGGATACCTCCCTGGGCGGTTGCTGTCTACAACCTCACCACAGGGGCGGTATACCCCCGGGTGGTTTTTTTGTCTACCAACCTACTACCACAGGACGTAGTACCTCCCTGGGGGGTTGCTGCTACCAACCACTACCACAGGACGGTAGTACCCCCTGGCGGGGCTGTCTACCAAACCCACAAACCACAGGACGGTAGTACCTCCCGGTGGTTGCGTCTACCAACCAACCACAGACGGAGACCTCCCCGGGGGGTTGCTGTCTACCCAACCCACACCACGGACGGAGTACCCCCTGGTGGTTGCGTCACCCAAACCACACCACAGACTATACCTCCCGGGGGGTGTTTCTACCAACCTACAACCCCCCCCGGACGGGAGTACCCCCCTGGGCGGTTAGTCTACCAACCTACTCCACAGGACGGTATACCTCCCTGGCGGTTGTTGCTACCAACCTACTACCACAGACGGAGTCCTCCCTGGGGGTTGCTGTCTACCAACCTACTACCACAGGGCAGTGTACCCCCTGGGCGGGTTTTTTCCCACCAAACCCACTACCACAGGGCGGTAGTACCTCCCTGGGTGTTTTCTTTTACCAACCACACCACAGGACGTATACCTCCCGGGCGGTTGCGTCTCCAAACCACACCAAGGAGGGATACCTCCCTGGTGGTTCTGTCTACCAAACCACTACCACGACGGGAGTACCTCCCTGGGGGGTTCTGTCTACCAACCTACTCCACAGGGCGGGATACCTCCCTGGGGGGTTCTGTCACCAAACCCACTCCACAGGGGGTAGACCCCCGGGGGGTTTTTGTCTACCAACCTCTCCACAGGACGGGAGTACCTCCCCGGGGGGTTGCTGTTACCAAACCCACACCACAGGGCATATACCCCCCTGGCGTTGTTTCTACCAACCTATACCACAGGACGGTATACCTCCTGGTGGTTGCTTCTACCAAACCACTCCACAGGGAAAAGGTAGTACCCTCCCTGGGGGTTGCTGTCTACCAAACCCACTACCACAGGACAGAGACCTCCCTGGTGGTTGCTTCTACCAACCACACCACAGGACAGATACCTCCCCGGGCTGGCTCCCCCTAACCACGGACGGATACCCCCGGTGGTTTCGTCTACCAAACCTACTCCACAGGACGGTAGTACCTCCCGGGTTCTGTCACCAACCACACCCAGACATAGACCTCCCTGGGGGGTTCGCTACCAACCACACCAAGGGCGGGAGTACCTCCCTGGGGGGTTTGTTGCTACCAAAACCCCCCCACAGACGGTAGTACCTCCCTGGGGGTTTCTGTCACCAACCTCTACCACAGGACGGGAGACCTCCCGGGTGGTTTCTTCACCAACCACACCCAGAAAGTAGTACCTCCCTGGGGGGTTGCGCTACCAAACCCACTACCACAGGACGGAGTACCTCCCGGGGGGGCGCAAACCCAAACCCACACCACCGGGCAGTAGTACCTCCCTGGGTGGGTTCGCAACCAACCTACACCACAGGACGGGAGACCCCCTGGGGGGTTTGTCTACCAAACCCACTACCACAGGGGCGGAGTCCTCCCGGTGTTCTGTCTACCAACCTACTACCACAGGACGGTATTTCCTCCCGGGTGGTTGCTGTCTCCAACCACTACCACGGCGGGATCCCCCCTGGGTGGTTGCTTCTACCCAAACCCACTACCACAGGCGGTGTACCCCCCCTGGTGGGTTTCTGTTCCAACCTACTACCACAGGGACGGTAGTACTCCCGGGGGTTCTGTCTACCAACCCCACTCCACAGGGTGGTAGTACCTCCCGGGGGGGTTGCTGTCTACCAACCACTACCACAAGGCGGGAAACCTCCCTGGGTGGTTCTGTCTCCAACCACTAAACCACAGGGCGGTAGTACCTCCCTGGGTGGTTTGCTTCTACCAACCTACTACCCAGGAAGTATACCCCCGGGGGGTTGCTGCACCAACCACTACCACAGGACAGTAGTACCTCCCGGGGGGTTGCTGCTACCAAACCCACTACCACAGGGTGGTAGTACCCCCTGGGTTTGGTTTGCGCTACCAAACCCACACCCCAAGACGTAGTACCCCCGGGTGGGTTCTGTCTACCAACCAAATACCACAGGAGGTATACCTCCCTGGGGTTCGTCTACCAACCTACTACCAAAGGGCGGTAGACCTCCCGGGTGGTTGCTGTCTACCCAACCTACTACCACAGGGCGGTATACCTCCCTGGGTGGTTTTCTGTCTACCAACCTACTACCACAGGGGCGGTATACCTCCCTGGGTGGGTTTCTGTCCCACCAAACCCAATACCACAGGACAGTATACCTCCCCGGGGGGTTCTGTCTACCCCCCCTACTACCACAATGGGAGTACCCCCCGGGGGTTTTCTGCACCAACCACTACCACAGGACGGTAGTACCTCCCGGGTGGTTGCTGCCCCACCAAACCTACACCCCAGGACGGTATACCCCCTTGGGGGTTTCTGTCTACCCAACCCACTACCACAACGGGTACCTCCCTGGGGGTTCTGTCCCACCAACCACTACCACAGGACGGATACCCCCTGGGTGGTTGCTGTCTACCAACCACTACCACAGAGGTATACCCCCTGGGGTTTCTGTCACCAACCTACTACCACAGGGCAAGTACCCCCTGGGGGGTTGCTGTCAACCAACCTACTACCACGACGGGAGTACCTCCCCGGGGGGTTGCGTCACCAAACCCACTACCACAGTGGAGTACCTCCCTGGTGGTTTCTGCACCAACCTACAAACCCCAGGGCGGTAGTCCCCCCCTGGTGGTTCGTTACCCAAACCCTACCACAGGACGTAGTACCTCCCCGGGGGGTTTTGGGCTACCAACCACTACCACAGACAGTATACCCCCTGGGGGGTTGCTGTCTACCAAAACCCACTCCACAGGACGGGATCCCCCCTGGGGGTTTCTGTCACCAAAACCCACTACCACAGATGGAGACCTCCCGGGTTTCTGCACCCAAACCCACTACCACGGACGGTAGTCCTCCCGGGGTTCTGTCTACCAACCTACACCACAGGACGGTATTTCCCCCTGGGGGTTGCTGTCTACCAACCTACTAACCACAGGACAAGTACCTCCCTGGTGGTTGCGTCTACCAACCTACTAAACCCCAGGGCGGAGTACCTCCCGGTGGGGGTTTCTGTCTACACCTACTACCACGGACGGAAATACCCCCGGGTGTTTTCTGTCTACCAACCTACACCCCAGGATTATACCTCCCTGGGTGGTTTTCGTCTACCACCCACTACCACAGGACGTAGACCTCCCGGGTGGTGCTGTCACCAAACCCACAAAACAGGACGGGAGTACCCCCTGGGGGTTGCTGGGCACCCAAACCATACCACGGACGGGAGACCTCCCTGGGGGGTTTCTGTCACAACCTACACCACAGACGGGAGTACCTCCCGGGGGTGGTTGCTGCTACCAAACCCATACCACAGGATGGTAGTCCCCCTGGGGGTTGCTGTCTACCCCCCTACTACCACAGGACGGTAGTCCTCCCTGGGGGGTTTTCTGTCTACCAACCCACTCCCCCCCGGACGGGAACCCCCTGGTGGGGTTGCGTTCTAAACCAACCCACTACCACAGATGGAGAAACCCCCTGGGGGTTTCTGCTACCAACCTACTACCACAGGACGGTATACCCCCTGGGGGTTTCTGTCTACCCAAACCCACTACCACAGGACGGTAGTACCCCCTGGTGGTTGCTGCTCCAACCACACCACAGGGCGTAGTACCTCCCTGGGTGTTGCGTCTACCAACCTACTACCACGGGCGGTAGTACCTCCCGGGTGGTTGCGTCACCAACCTATACCACAGGACGGTGAAACCCCCGGGGGGTTCTTCTAAAAACCCACTACCACAGGGTGGTAGTACCCCGGGGGGTTGTTTTCACCACCTATACCAAGGGTGGTAGTACCTCCCTGGGTGGTTTTTGTCTACCAACCTACTACCCACAGGACGGTAGTACCCCCTGGGTGGTTGCGTCTACCAACCTACACCACAGGACTAGTACCCCGGGGGGGTTGGTTTGCTACCAACCTACTCCCAGGACGGGAGTACTCCCTGGGTGGTTGCTGTCACCAAACCCACTACCACGGCGGTAGAAACCCCCTGGGTGGTTGCGTCTACCAACCTACACCACAGACGGTAGTACCCCCGGGGTTGCTGTCACCAACCTACTACCACAGGACGGGGAGACCTCCCTGGGTGGTTGCTGTCTACCAACCTCAAACCCCAGGACGGTAGTACCTCCCTGGGGGGTTGTTGTCTACCAACCCACTACCCCAGGACGGGGGGACCCCCCTGGGTGGTTGTGCTACCAAACCACTACCCCAGGACGGTAGTACCTCCCGGGGGTTGCTGTCACCAACCACTACCACAGGGCGGTAGTACCCCCCGGTGGTTGTTGTCTACCAACCTACTACCACAGGACGGTAGTACCTCCCTGGGCGGTTGTTGTCTACCAACCTACTACCACAGGACGGTAGTACCTCCCTGGGCGGTTGCTGTCTACCAACCTACTACCACAGGACGGTAGTACCTCCCTGGGTGGTTGCTGTCTACCAACCTACTACCACAGGAAGTGTGATAATATTTTAGCTAGAAAAATTAAATATGTCAGTAAATGCCCCAAACTTCTCCATTTGTTTACAAACTTAGCGAGTTTGTGTCACTATAGAAAACCTAGTTCATAGGATACAATTATTTAATCCATTCAGATTAAGGTTTTCACTAACATTTAAGTTCAAGTATACGTATATACAATAATGTGGGTTAGTGGCTGAGTGCTTAGTTTTGGGGCTGGACTTACAATGGTTCGACTTAGGAGATTTCAACTTTACAATGGAACAAAAGCAATTACAAACCATACCCCGGCCGGGATTGAACCCGCGGTCAGAGTCTCAAAACTCCAGCCCGTCGCGACGGGTTGGAGTTTTGAGACTCTCTGACCGCGGTTCAATCCCGGCCGGGGTATGGTTTGTTTGAAATCGTGTCATTACGATTTCGTGAGTCAGTAAAAGCAATTACTTTTGAGATGAGACTCAAGATAATTACCCAACGTGAAGGCAACAAATCCATAACGTGTGTTCATATATTTTGTTTATTTTCTTATTAGTCATGGTAGTTATTTATTTACTTATTATTTAGCATACATTCACATTTGACTTACTATATTTTTGACTTGCGATGGGTTCGTCAGAACGTAATACAGTGGACCCCCGCATAACGATTACCTCCGAATGCGACCAATTATGTAAGTGTATTTATGTAAGTGCGTTTGTATGTGTATGTTTGGGGGTCTGAAATGGACTAATCTACTTCACATATTCCTTATGGGAACAAATTCGGTCAGTATGGCACCTGAACATACTACTGGAGTGAAAAAATATCGTTAACCGGGGGTCCACTGTACTATCGTAAGTCTGGGACCACCTGTAAAAGAACCACTGTTCGAGTCCCAGACCTGTATTCGCTTTTCTTAGTGACAGTTATTCATTATGACTGATCTTGGTTTTACATACGGTGCTCCGTGGCCTGGTGGCTAAAGCTCTCTCTTCACATGGCAAGAGTGGGTTCGATTCCCAGCGAGGGTTGAAACATTGGTGTGTTTCTTTACACAGTTGTCTATGTTCACCCATCAGTAAAATAGGTAACTGGGTGTTAGTGGACTGGTGTGGGTCACATCCTGGGTGTTAGTGGACTGGTGTGGGTCACATCCTGGGTGTTAGTGGACTGGTGTGGGTGGCATCCTGGGTGTTAGTGGAAATGGTGTAGGTCACATCCTGGGTGTTAGTGGACTGGTGTGGGTCACATCCTGGGTGTTAGTGGATTGGTGTGGGTCACATCCTGGGTGTTAGTGGACTGGTGTGGGTCACATCCTGGTGTTAGTGGACTGGTGTGGGTCACATCCTGGTGTTAGTGGACTGGTGTGGGTTGCATCCTGGGTGTTAGTGGACTGGTGTGGGTTACATCCTGGGTGTTAGTGGACTGGTGTGGGTCACATCCTGGGTGTTAGTGGACTGGTGTGGGTCACATCCTGGGTGTTAGTGGACTGGCATGGGTCACATCCTGGGTGTTAGTGGACTGGTGTGGGTCACATCCTGGGTGTTAGTGGACTGGTGTGGGTCACATCCTGGGTGTTAGTGGACTGGTGTGGGTCACATCCTGGGTGCTAGTGGACTGGTGTGGGTCACATCCTGGGTGTTAGTGGACTGGTGTGGGTCACATCCTGGGTGTTAGTGGACTGGTGTGGGTTGCATCCTGAGTGTTAGTGGACTGGTGTGGGTTACATCCTGGGTGTTAGTGGACTGGTGTGGGTCACATCCTGGGTGTTAGTGAACTGGTGTGGGTCACATCCTGGTGTTAGTGGACTGGCATGGTTCACATCCTGGGTGTTAGTGGACTGGTGTGGGTCACATCCTGGGTGTTAGTGGACTGCATGGGTCACTCCTGGGTGTTAGTGGACTGGTGTGGGTCACATCCTGGGTGTTAGTGACTGGTGTGGGTCACATCCTGGGTGTTAGTGGACTGGTGTGGGTCACATCCTGGGTGTTAGTGGACTGGTGGGTCACATCCCGGGTTTTAGTGGACTGGTGTGGGTCACATCCTGGGTGTGAGTGGACTGGTGTGGGTCACATCCTGGGTGTTAGTGGACTGGTGTGGGTCACATCCTGGTGTTAGTGGACCTGGTGTGGGTCACATCCTGGGTGTTAGTGGACTGGTGTGGGTCACATCCTGGGTGTTAGTGGATGGTGTGGGTCACTCCTGGTGTTAGTGGACTGGTGTGGGTCACAACCTGGGTGTTAGTGGACTGGTGTGGGTCACATCCTGGGTGTTAGTGGACTGGTGTGGGTCACATCCTGGGTGTTAGTGGACTGGTGTGGGTCACATCCTGGGTGTTAGTGGACTGGCATGGGTCCACATCCTGGGTGTTAGTGGACTGTGTGGGTCACATCCTGGGTGTTAGTGGACTGGGGTGGGTCACATCCTGGGACAAAACTGACATAATTTACGGGAAATGCTCAGCATAACAAGGTACTTTGTATATAGTAGTATGTCATTGATGTCAACTATGGTCTGTATACCTTGTACATGTATACCTTGTACATGTATACCTTGTACATGTATACCTTGTACATGTATACCTTGTACATGTATACCTTGTACATGTGATCCTTGTACATGTATACCTTGTACATGTATACCTTGTACATGTATACCTTGTACATGTATACCTTGTACATGTATGCCTTGTACATGTATACCTTGTACATGTATACCTTGTACATGTATACCTTGTACATGTATGCCTTGTACATGTATACCTTGTACATGTATACCTTGTACATGTATACCTTGTACATGTATACCTTGTACATGTATACCTTGTACATGTATACCTTGTACATGTATACCTGTACATGTATGCCTTGTACATGTATACCTTGTACATGTATACCTTGTACATGTATACCTTGTACATGTATACCTTGTACATGTATACCTTGTACATGTATGCCTTGTACATGTATACCTTGTACATGTATACCTTGTACATGTATACCTGGTAGTAAATAAAGATATTATTATTATACCCTGATACTACGATATTACTACTGCTATTACTACTGCAACTACAAATAATGCTGCTGCTGCTGCCGCCGCCACTGCCGCCGCCGCCGCCGCCGCCTACTACCTACTACTACTACTACTAATTAACGGTACCTGTGTTTACAGGTGCGAGAGATAACCAGAGAGGGTCTGGAGTGTGACCTGGTCTTTGCCGGCTTCATCATAATATCCTGTCCACTGAAGAGGGACTCCAAGGAGGTTGTTAAAGAGATCCTGCAGAGTTCACATGCTGTAAGTCGAATTTTTCTTTACCCTCCCCCCAGCCGTTCTCAACCACGGTAGTAATCCCAGTAACCGTGACCTCTTCACAGTCGATTATTCAATCTCCATTTTGCCGGATGTTTGTTGACATAACTATTGTTACGACTTAATCTTCACCGTAACAATAGCGGCACAAATAACTCCATTTTTTTTTTGTTAGTTTTATTTTATTACCAATCGTTTAGCTTCATTGGTATTTGGTTAGTGGATTAAAATAACCACAAGCAATTATAAATGAAATACTATACAGCAAGAAACCCAATCTTACGTTCAAATTCATTAACAAGTTAAAAGCAAAAATTTTTAATTAAT
>NW_026465765.1:0-13767 GCF_026875155.1 Cherax quadricarinatus
TTTCTTATTATTTATTTTTTTTATTTATTTATTTATAATTTGAGCACACTTACAGAGGTACAAAAAAATACAGATAAGAGCAGCATGCCAAAGCCACTTATACTATGCATAGCATTACGGGCTGGCTTAAAATTAACTTAAGATTAACTAAGCAATGATGAAATCAGTGGAAAAACATTAATGTAAACTGATTACTAAAAAGCACAAGTGATTATTACAAAGACAGGTCATAGGGTTGCATGCATTGTTATAAATTCAGTAGAATGGAGTATTCTGTTGGGTAGTGTATTTAAAAAATAATAAAGTTAGATGGTTTTAGGTTTAAACATTATTTGATATAATTTGTGAGAAACATTTAAGATATACAATTTATAAGGTTCAGTTATTCAGTATTTATTTGGTTTTGGGTGAGTAAGTGATCTTTGAGAAGAGACTTGAATTTATAAACAGTAGTGTTTCTTTTTATTTTTACAGGTAATGAATTCCAGATTTTAGGGCCTTTTATGTGCATTGAGTTTTTGCATAGCGTGAGATGGACACGAGGAATATCAAAGAGTGATCTGTGCCTTGTTTTATGTCATGTGTTCTGTTGAGGTTGGCAAGGAGATGTTTGGGGGGGAGGGTTAATATCAGAGTTGAGTGTTCTATGTATGTAATAGGTGCAGTAATAAGTATGGATGTTTTGTATGGTGAGTAGGTTGAGTGATTGAAATTGGTGGAGTGTGCTCCTGTAGTGAGAATTTGTTATCATTCTAACTGCAGCCTTTTGTTGGTAATTAGTGGTCTGAATGGTTACTTGTTGTTGAGCCCCATGCACAAATTCCATAGGTGAGATAGGGGTAAATAAGAGAGTGATATAGGGCCAGGAGGGCTGACGTGGAGCATAGTACCGTATCTTCGATAGTATGCCTACAGTCTTGGAAATTTTCTTAGAAATTTGTTGTATATGTGTATGAAAATTTGAGTCTATTTCAAGGTGGATTCCTAAGAATTTTCCCTCTGTTAGCTTTGTGATAGGTGATCCGTTTATCATTATTTTTAAGAGGGACATCTGTAGCTCTGTTACCAAACTGAATGAAGTAGGTTTTGTCAATGTTTAGTGTAAGTTTGTTAGTACTATCCAGGTAGATATTTTCTGTAATTCGGTTTTTACAGTATTGGCTAGCGTGACTGGGCTCGGGTGGGAGAAGACGTATGTTGTGTCATCAGCAAATAGTGTGGGTTTGAGTAATTGAGAAGCATTTGGTAGGTCATTTATGTATAGGAGAAAGAGAAGAGGGCCAAGGACACTTCCCTGTGGGACACCAACTGAAATTTGGGTTGTGCAGAAGAGTTTGCCCCATTTGCGTACACATATTGGCTTCTGTTGCTGAGGTATGACTTGAGGTAGTTGGGGGAGTGCCCTCTTATACCATAGTGTGAAAAATTTTACGGGAGCAAGTCAGGGTTTCAACTGTATCAAAAGCTTTACGTAAGTCAATGAAGATCCCAGTGGGACTTCTTTTTTCTCTATTGCAGTGTAATATGTTCTAGCATGTGTATAATAGCATCATTAGTTTTTTTTATTAGGCCTGAATCCCAAATTTTGGGAGGGTTGAGTATGTTTTGGGAGATAAGGTAGGGGTAGATTCGTTTATGAATTAATTTTTCGAAGATTTTTGGAGAGAGGGTGTAAGTTGATATTGGCCTATAGTTATTCAACTCTGTTTGGTCTCCTCCTTTTTTGGATCGGGGTGACCCTTGCTATTTTGAGTACTGTAGGGAAGGTGGAGGATTCAATGGATTTGTTAAAAAATGTTGCAATGATTGGTGATAGCACTTGTGACACTTTTTTGTATATAAAGGGTGGTAAGGTATTTAAATCTCCTGCCTTGTTTTTTAGTGCGTTGATAATAAGGGGGACTTCGTATGGGTTGTCGGAGCTTGGACCCGTGTGTTCGGGTATTGCCGGGGGAGGTGTCATTTGGGGGGGGTATCTGAGCTTGGGATTATTGGCAAGGTTTTGTCCCATATGGAGAAGAAATCATTGAGTCTGTTTGCTGTTTCTGTTGGTGGGAGTTGGGGTTCATCTGATTTTGCTAATTTTATTTCGCTATTTGTGATATCTTTTTTGTTCCCAGAATTTCTGGGTAGGGTTTTCCAGGTCTTTTTTATATCACCTCGTAAGTTGGATAATCTGTTCTCTAATACAATTTTTTTGCCTTCTTATCAGGCTGGTTAGGATTGACGAGTAACGTTTGTTTGTCTCTGGGTTTTGTGACCCATTCTGTACTGTTTTTCATATGGTGTTTTGTATTTATGGATTTGAGAATTTCTGGGTGTTTAGCCAGGGACTGTTTAGTCTCTTAGCTGTCATCTGCTTAATTTTTTAGGGCAGTGCTTGTTATAAGGTATTGAGTCCCTTTTTTTGAAAATTATTAATACATTCGTCAATATCTGTATTGATTTCTAGCTCAGTTGCCAGTCAATGTTGCTAATGCTGTTGTGAAGTTATTAATGGCTGCCTCATTGTTGAAGTCTGAAGGTGACTTTAGTAGTGTCTTGGGGGTAATTTACCAAGAGTTGTTATGAGGAAAGTAGGGGAGTGGTCTGTGGTATTATCTGTAATTATGCCTGATTTTAAAGGGGAAATGGTGTTGGTCCAGATGTGGTCAAGTAGGGAAACACTAGTCTCTGTAACTCTTGTAGGTTTTGTTACTGTTGGTAGCAACATACAGTTACTCATTGTG
Organism: Cherax quadricarinatus; assembly: GCF_026875155.1. Lineage (NCBI taxonomy): Eukaryota > Metazoa > Arthropoda > Malacostraca > Decapoda > Parastacidae > Cherax > Cherax quadricarinatus. Next base: position 2,730 of record NW_026465765.1, read on the forward strand.
TTTGTGATTCAGTAATGTGTGGGTCCTGGTCTTGCGGAGATTTATATTGAAGTCACCTGAGAGTAGTAAGTGATCTTTGTTCATGCGTGCATCAGTTATCATACTTCCTAGGTTTTGACTAAATTGGCTAATGTTTGACTGTGGAACTCTGTAGATGTTTATCAATGTGAGAGGTTTTTGTAGGTATTTGGATTTGAATTTGGCTATTATATATTCCCCATGTTCATCTCTTGTGCAAGTATTAGTGATACATTCTAGTTGGTCTGAGTAGTATATGGCTGTGCCACCCCCTTGTTGGTCTGGCCTACAGTTGTGTATGGCTGTGTAACCAGGAATGGCATAGACATCTGTACTATCAGGCTTTAGCCAGGACCAGCTTGAGAGTCACTGGAGTCCAGTCTTGCAAAAAAACTGTCCAGAGAGCTCTGGGCCAAGACTCTGTCACTGTACAAGTTGCCGATATGGTTTTCAACATCCTTTCTCCATAAATCTTTCCATCCTACCCCACATTTCAAAAATCACTTTCTTCCACCTCTCTTCCTCCTCCTCTGCAGCAAGATTCTGAGCTGTGATCTGTTGCTCCTCTGCTGAAGCTCTTGCAGCTCCTCAGTGGTTAGCTCTTCGTTGTGGTCCTCCACCAACTCTTCCACATCCTCCAAACTCACACCCAACCTCATGGAACTCCCCAATGCCACAACAGAGTTAACAACTGACATAAGCTCATCAGAGGCCACCTCAAACCCTTCAAAATCCCTCTTGTAGATACAATCTGGCCACAATTTTCTCCAAGCAGAGTTCAAAGTCCTGGTAGTCACTCCCTCCCAAGCCTTACCTATAAGGCTTATGCAATGGAGAATACTGAAGTGTTCTTTCCAAAAATCTCTTAGGGTCAAGTGAGTGTCTGAGGTCACATTAAAGCACCTTTGAAACATTGCTTTGGTGAAGAGTTTCTTAAAGTTTGAATTGACCTGCTGGTCCATGGGCTGGAGGAGAAGCGTAATATTCAGGGGCAAGAACTTTACTGTGATGAACCCAAACTCCTTCAGAATTAGGTCATCCAAGTTTGGAGGATGAGCAGGTGCATTGTCCATTACTAGGAGGCACTTGAGATCCAATTTCTTTTCCAGGAGGTAATTCTTCACACTATGGCCAAACACTTCATTGAACCACTCGACGAAAATGTCCCTCATGACCCATACCTTATTATTAGATCTCAAAAACACACACAATTTACTCTTCATAACATTGGTTTTTTTTAACACACTGGGATTTTCAGAATGGTACACTAGTAACGGCTTCACTTTGAAATCCCCACTAGCATTAGCACAGAACATGAGCGTCAGCCTGTCTTTAATAGGCTTGTGTCCTGGCAGTGCCTTTTCTTCCTGAGTAATGTAGGTCCTCTTTGGCATTTTCTTCCAAAAGAGGCCTGTTTCGTCACAATTGAACACTTGTTCAGGTTTCAGTCCTTCAGCCTCTATGTACTCCTTGAATTCCTGTACATATTTTTCAGCCACTTTTTAGTCTGAACTGGCAGCCTCACCATGCCTTATCACACTGTGTATGCCAGTACACTTCTTAAATCTCTCAAACCAGCCTTTGCTGGCCTTAAATTCACTCACATCACCACTAGTTGCAGGCAATTTCTTTACCAAATCGTCATGCAACTGCCTAGCCTTTTCACAAATAAGCGACGTCATAAGACTATCTCCTGCTAATTGTTTCTCATTTATCCACACCAATAATAACTTCTCAACCTCTTCGAGTACTGGTGATCTCATTTTTGTCAGCATATTTACCCCCTATGCAACAACAGCTTCCTTGATTTCCTTTTTCTTGGCTATGATGGAAGATATGGTTGTACGGGATTTGTTATACATCCTGGCCAGTTCGCCTACATGTACGCCACTTTCATATTGTTCAATGATGTTTTTCTTAAATTCAATCATATTTCTCACCTTCTTTACCAAAGGCTTGGCACTAGGAGCTTTCTTTGGAGCCATGGTAGCTTATTTAGCACTTGCAAGCACTAAAATCAATAGAATATTATGAAATATTTTGTATGAATACGTGAGGGGACCATCGCTCACTGGTAAACAATGGCACACTGGCTGGGAAGGGAGGCCAAGGTGGCTTAGAGCGTTAGTACGCGTCTAGGACAAAAGACGATTAGCGAGTTAACGGACCATTTGCGAGCCAATGTTTAGACGAAATAACGGAACTATTTCCGAAATGGACGACTTTCAGCCAGACGATTATTGAGGGAACACTGTACATATTTATATAATAGTAATAATAGTAATAATAATATAATAATAATAGTATAATAATATAATACAATAATAATAATAATATACAGTAGGGCCCCACTTATACGGCGGGTTAGGTTCCAGTCTGTTGCCGGAAAGCAGAACTCCATTTTTTTCCATTTATAAATGCATATAAATGCCAGACAACAAGTTTACACTAAATTATATTAAGTTAGTAATAGAACTAGGCATTAAAAACACACAAAGTAAAATACAGTCACAGTAAATTCATTACTTATCTTAACCCTTTCAGGGTCCGTCCCGTAGATCTACGGCTTTACGTTCAGGGTCCAAACCGTAGATCTACGCCATGAGCTCAGCTCACTCTGATAAACTGTGAGTGGTACATTTGGGCCTAGATATGAGAGAATACATCTATGTGGTATGTGTGCACCACATAAAACAGATCCTGCAGCACACTGTGTATAATGAGAGAAAAAAAATGAAATCATGATTTTTCGATTAAAACAGCAACTTTGCAGTGTTTTTTCGTATGTTTTTTATAGTTGTATTTGCGATTTCTTGGTCTCATTTGATAGAATGGAAGACATATTACAGAAATAGAGATGATTTTGATTGGTTTTAGCACTGGAAATGGCTTGAAACTGAGCTCAAAGTAGCAGAAATGTTAAATTTTTGCCGATATTCAAGAGTAAACAAACGACCTCACACATCTAATACACGTCAGCTGGTGGGTCTAATATACATTCACAAATATGGTGATGATATTTATACAATTATTACAATATTGCATAACAGTAAATCTTCTACTTTTTGGTGTGAATAAAAATTCATTATGTGAATAAAAATCAAAATGGAATTTATTTGTAAAGCCTCAAAACATAACTAATGAACAGAGGAAATGTTAGTTTAGTGCCAGGAATGCCTACATTGTTCATTCTGGACCCTATTTTGAAATTGGAATATTTTGAACTTTGTGTTAAATTGGCCAAATTAACAATTTCCGATCACTTTATTTTGTAGTTGAAACAGTTGACTTGGCGATTTCTTGTGCTCAATCGATAGAATAGAAGTAATACTAGTGAAATAGCTAAGAATTTGGTTGATTGGAATAATGTAATTGGCCTAAAATGGGAGTCAAAGTCGGAAAAATCGCCGATTCGTAAATATCGCTGAGACATCAAAATTCGCAAGAGCATAATTTCGTCAATTTTCCACCAAATTTCGTACTTTTTGTTTTATTACCTTCACAAAAAGATTCTCTACGATTTCATAAGAAAAAATAACAAATTTTTTTTTTGAAAATTCTTGGACACTGGTGCGTGACTCCAGATTTGGGCCTTGGACCCTGAAAGGGTTAAAGTATTTGTAATCTTAATGTAGGGAGAGAGGTGAGTAGTACTTATTTGTAGGAAGTCAGGTGCAGGTAGCCCAGATGTAGGTAGCACTGGCTCCCCGTCTCATACTTAATATATTTAAAACATCCCATAGAGGTAAAATGCACATACAGTACACTCATTATTTACCTTAAAATATGTGTAGTCCTTATATAGGAAGAGAGGTGAGTAGTATTTATTTGTATAAAGTCAGTGTAGGTAGCCGGTAGGTGTAGCTGGTAGGTGCAGCCTAGGCTACACCTACCAGCTACCTACACCGGCTACCTACACTGTGGCCCAGAGCCATATTATTAACATCGACATGCCTTGTTCACTGAATTTAATCATTTCCAACAACTACCTTTCGATGCCATCATAAACGAAGGTAGAAGTAATGAATAATTCATACGAAAATTGTAAACAAAAGCGGAGTGGGGGAGTGGCTGGGCCAAACCCAGATTCATACACGTTTTCTCTGATGGCTGAACAGAGAAAACGTAATGTTGTCCCTCCACCCGGCTCCACAAGTATTATTATCAGAGCATATAAAATATGCAATAAATGCCAGACAACAAGTTTACACTAACTTATATTAAGTTAGCAATAGAAATAGGCATTAAAAACACAATAAAAGGTAAGATACACACAGAGTACACTTATTACTTATCTTAAAATATTAATATTAATGTGTGAGAGGTGAGTGGCAGGGTGTTTATTGAATAAAATCAAAATGCACACCATCATCTCTAACTTGGCACTTAAAGCAAGAGCTTACGACTTCTCTTTTTATTACAGCTAACCTTAGACGCCATCGTCAATGAGAGCCAACTAGTTAACAAAAGAGTAAACGAGAGAGAGAACGAGATTCAGAGTTGAGACAATGTAAGAACACAAACTGAACAGGTAGTGGACGATCACTTGGTCAGGCGAAATGCGTATTAATATGTGTCTACTTTAGTTCATTCACGTCCATTTGTAAGAGTTTGTAAAACATTACCTCAATATTTTTTTATTTTAATAAAAATTACCTCACAATACAAATACTCTTACATTGTGTACAAGTTGTACAAGTTAGTTCAGAATAAACAAACAGCAACACACCATTTTTAGAGTGAATGAAGATAATAATAATAATATTATTATAATTATTATTATTATTAATATTATTATTAATATTAATAATAATAATTATTATTATTATTATAAAAAGCACTAAACCCACAAGGTTCATGAATTGCTATACATAAAGGCATACGAAAAGAATATTTTTCTATAGTTACCCTCCAGTGTTTGACTAGAGAAAACGTAATTCTCCCGACACTACCAACACAGCTGCTTTGTAAGCAAATCTCATATTTACATCAATTTTTATTCTGAGTGTATGTATCATGTTTATATGCTATGTAATGGGTTTCATATATAATTTTGAGGAAAATATCATAGATGGATTAATGAAAATGCCTATATAGATGTAAAATAAGACATTTAGTGTGTCCAAGAGTGATTATTATTACATAGTATTGGCGTCATGAGTAGAGAGAGACTTAGCGATTTTAATGTGTACCTGCACACCAGCACAGTGTGTAAGTATATTTAAGTACAGGTACACATAAGTATAATTATCAGAGTACATATAAAATATGCAGTAACTTTAAAACACTTTAAATTTTGGAAAGTTTCTTGACATAATAGATTTTGGTCACGGAAAAAGTAAACAAACCGGGTGGGGGGCGCCGTATTTAAAAGACCGCTTGCCGTATAGAAAATTTTGGCCATAATTTGACATCGCTGTATTAGTGGAAAGCCGTAAGGCAAAATGCCGTAAAGCGGGGCCTTACTGTATGTACAGTGGAACCTCAAAAATCGAACTGCTCCCAACAAACCAATTATGTAAGTGTATTTTTGTAAGTGCTTTTATAAGTGTATTTTTAAGGGTCTGAAATGGACTAATCTAATTTACATTATTCCTGATGGGAATAAATTCATTCGGTAAAGGCACCCGAACAAGACTTCTGGACCGAAGAAAGTTCGATATTTGAGATTCCACTGTATAATAATAATACATATACAATAATAATGGCCCGGTGGCCTGGTGGCTAAAGCTCCCGCTTCACACACGGAGGGCCCGGGTTCGATTCCCGGTGGGTGGAAACATTTCGACACGTTTCCTTACACCTGTTGTCCTGTTCACCTAGCAGCAAATATGTACCTGGGTGTTAGTTGACTGGTGTGGGTCGCATCCTGGGGGACAAGATTAAGAACCCCAATGGAAATAAGTTAGACAGTCCTCGATGACGCACTGACTTTCTTGGGTTATCCTGGGTGGCTAACCCTCCGGGGTTAAAAATCCAAACGAAATCTTATCTTATATATAACAATTATAATAGACAGCTTCAAAAGGCCATCACTAGATGACAGTGTTTACCACAACAGAGAGGGAGCAGTTGTGGCCGCCTCCACCTGTTACATAATGATGTACATGTATTTTATTCATTCTAGAGTATATATCATGTTTCTATGTTATTTTTATTGTTTGTTGTCTCATATTAGATGAACTGTGATATATATGCCGTATAGATGATATTGGCTAAATTATTCATGAAGCATTTTGCCTGGTGTCCAAACAAACTCTCGTCCACCGCCGACACTGCCCATACCACTACATGAATGATATATTTTATTCATTCTAGAGTATATATCATGTTTCTATGTTATTTATAGTGTTTGTTATGTCATATTAAATGAACTGTGATAGATAAATAAGCCGTATAGATGATACTGGCTAAATTATTCATGAGGTATTTTGCCCGGTCTCCAGACAAACTCGTCCACCGCCGATACCACCCATATCACCACATGAATGACATATTTTATTCATTTTAGAGAATATATCAGATTTCTATGTTATTATATTGCTTATTATGTCATATTAGATGAAGTGAGATAGATAAATAAGCCGTAAGTTGATATTAGCGAAATTATTGAAGTACAGAATTCCACGGAAGGATTAATTGCATTTTAATTAATTTAAATGAGGAAAATTGACCCTGCAAACGAGCAAAGCCAGTTGCGAGCAAGGTCATGGAATGGATTAAATCACAAGTAGAGGTTCCACTGTATTTCTTAGGGAGGTCAAGAGGGGAAATAACCTGACAAAAAATGAGAGGCATGTGGTAGAGCTTATGCTACATGATCAAATCAGGACAAGACAAATATGAACTAACTTTAAGTTTTATATTTTTATTACTTTTATAATCTTGGCCTTATTTATTAACTTTTGGCTGGTGACTTACACTGAGTAAGAAGTGGACTCATTGCATGCCATTTCACAAGTTTCAAAGAACCCTAAACAGAGAAGCAGAAGCTTTGGTGTATTTATCTACAAAAAACTACATTACACCCAAAAATAATAGTTGACAAAGATTACTTTCAAATTAATCTATAAAGCTAAGAATTACTCTTTGTAATCCTATTTAAAAAATGGGTGAGGGGCTTGTGTCCTACCAGATGAAGACAATGCTCAAAACTTATTTAATATATGCTACACTGTACTTACCTTCTTTATAGGTATATTTAAGTGGTGGCCCATCATCTTTCTTCTTCTCCTCTTTATCTTCATGCATATTATTTACCTCGCACTCCAGACTGTTTAAGTCTCTCACTTTTGAGGAATGTTCACTTTCGGACTCTTTCTAAAGGTGTGAAAGAAAGTGTAGGCTGAGGGCTGGTTTCTTTTGATGGTGGCACAGATACTAGTTTTTTTGGAAGTAACTAAGGCTTAAAACTGAAATGGTTCTGGAGTCTTCTCTTTTTTTCTTCTTTTCCTTGGAAAATGGAACCTGAGCTGGAAACTTGTTAATTGGCTGTGGAGCAACAGATGGTGGAGGTGACAGTGATGGTGAAGGTGATGATGGTGCTGTTGCTTCCTGAGGGAAGAAAGGCAGTTGTGGTGATTCATATTCATATATTCATATTCATATAGTTTATATGGACATGATACATAGTTGTACAAGGAAATTATAGTAGTTGGGTGAGCATGCCAAAAGCCCCTTGTATGCACAGCATTATGGGCAGGCTTAAAATTAACAAGCAATAAAAGATTCAGTGGTAAAAATTACCATGAAGTACAATTGAGTATTTGAAACAATGAAATTTGAACATTTCGATACTGAAGCATTATACAGTGGACCCCCGCATAGCGACCTTAATCCGTGCAAGAGGGCTGATTGTTATGCGAAATGTTCGCTATGCGAATGAATTTTCCCCATAAGAAATAATGAAAATCAAATTAATCCGTGCAAGACACCCAAAAGTATGAAAAAAAAATTTTTACCACATGAAATATACATTTTCCTACACACAAAGAGAAGGATACATGCACAATAGTAGAGTAGTACATGCACAATATATATTGTGCATGTACTACTCTACTAAATGAAGAATAAATGACACTTACCTTTATTGAAGATGCAGCAATGACTGATGAGACACTGTGTCCTAGGAGTGCCTTTTCCTCCTGAGTACTGTAGGTCCTGTTTGGCATTTTCTTCCAGAACAGGCCATATCACACTGTGTATGCCACTACGATTCTTAAATCTCTCAAACCAACCTTTGCTGGCTTTAAATTCACCAATATGAGCACTACGACAAGGTCCTAAATGCACTAGAAGACAAAAAGAATGCAGATGTAATATATACAGACTTTGCAAAAGCCTTCGACAAGTGTGACCATGGCGTAATAGCGCACAAAATGCGTGCTAAAGGAATAACAGGAAAAGTCGGTCGATGGATCTATAATTTCCTCACTAACAGAACACAGAGAGTAATCGTCAACAGAGTAAAGTCCGAGGCAGCTACGGTGAAAAGCTCTGTTCCACAAGGCACAGTACTCGCTCCCATCTTGTTCCTCATCCTCATATCCGACATAGACAAAGGGTGTCAGCCACAGCACCGTGTCTTCCTTTGCAGATGACACCCGAATCTGCAAAGACAGTGTCTTCCATTGCAGACACTGCAAAGCTCCAGGCGGACATCAACCAAATCTTTCAGTGGGCTGCAGAAAACAATATGAAGTTCAACGATGAGAAATTTCAATTACTCAGATATGGTAAACATGAGGAAATTAAATCTTCATCAGAGTACAAAACAAATTCTGGCCACAAAATAGAGCGAAACACCAACGTCAAAGACCTGGGAGTGATCATGTCGGAGGGTCTCACCTTCAAGGACCATAACATTGTATCAATCGCATCTGCTAGAAAAATGACAGGATGGATAATGAGAACCTTCAAAACTAGGGAGGCCAAGCCCATGATGACACTCTTCAGGACACTTGTTCTATCTAGGCTGGAATATTGCTGCACACTAACAGCACCTTTCAAGGCAGGTGAAATTGCCGACTAGAAAATGTACAGAGAACTTTCACGGCGCGCATAACGGAGATAAAACACCTCAATTATTGGAAGCGCTTGAGGTTCCTAAACCTGTATTCCCTGGAACGCAGGAGGGAGAGATACATGATTATATACACCTGGAAAATCCTAGAGGGACTAGTACCGAACTTGCACACGAAAATCACTCACTACGAAAGCAAAAGACTTGGCAGACGATGCACCATCCCCCCAATGAAAAGCAGGGGTGTCACTAGCACGTTAAGAGACCATACAATAAGTGTCAGGGGCCCGAGACTGCTCAACTGCCTCCCAGCACACATAAGGGGGATTACCAACAGACCCCTGGCAGTCTTCAAGCTGGCACTGGACAAGCACCTAAAGTCAGTTCCTGATCAGCCGGGCTGTGGCTCGTTCGTTGGTTTGCGTGCAGCCAGCAGCACAACAGCCTGGTTGATCAGGCTTGATCCACCAGGAGGCCTGGTCACAGACCGGGCCGCGGGGGTGTTGACCCCCGGAACTCTCTCCAGGTAAACTCCAGGTAAACTAGTTCCAGGCATTTTTCCCTGTTCACCTGGGTGTTAGTCAACTGGTGTGGGTTGCATCCTGGGAGACAAGATTAAGGACCCCAATGGAAATAAGTTAGACAGTCTTCGATGACACTGACTTTTTTGGGTTATCCTGGGTGGCAAATCCTCTGGGGTTAATTGTTTCTTGGTATTCTCAATAAGCCACACCAACAACAGTGCTACAGCAGCAGCAGACGATGCTACAGCAGCAACAGACGATGCTACAGCAGCAGCAGATGATGCTACAGCAGCAGCAGACGATGCTACAGCAGCAGCAGCAGACAATGCTACAGCAGCAGCAGACGATGCTACAGCAGCAGCAGACGATGCTACAGCAGCAGCAGCAGCTGACGGTGGTACAACAGCAGCAGCAGTGACAGTGCAGCAGCAGCTGACAGTGCAGCAGCAGCTGATGGCGGTACAGCAGCTGACAGTGCTACAGCAGCAGCAGCAGCTGACAGTGCAGCAGCAGCTGACGGTGGTACAGCAGCTGACGGTGCTACAGCAGCAGCAGCAGCTGACAGTGCAGCAGCAGCAGCAGCTGACGGTGGTACAGCAGCAGCAGCAGCTGTACCACCAATAGTAGCGATGGTTGATTGGGGTTTATTATACAACCTGGCCAGCTCGAGACAACTCACTCCACTTCATACTTTCAATGATCTTTTTCTTCATCTATAGTAATTCTCACCTATTGCTGTAGGGTTGGCACTAGAAGCTTTCTTGGGGCCCATGGTCACTTATTTTCCAGAAAAAATCACCAAAAACACTGTAATAATACGAAATGTTCCGATTGTATGCTTGGATGTTACCGCGGAGGCTGGCTGGTAAACAATGCCACCGGCGGAACTTGTGAGCGTGGCTCAGGCCGCACATTGGACGCGTCTCGGACGAAGGGCCGGTGAGGGGTTTTTGGGCGGTATGCGAGGCAAAATTTTTGCGAAAAAAGCGAGCGGTATGTGGATTGTATGGTATGCGATGCGTGCGGTATGCGGGGGTCCACTGCACTTGTACAAATTTGTCGCATTACAATGTACGACTGAGTTTGACTCAGAGTTACTTGGAGTATACCTGGCGAGGGTTTTGTGGGTCAAAGCCCCACAGCCTGGTCTGTGACCAGGCTTCATGGTGGATCAGGGCTTGATAAACCAGGCTGTTACTGTTGACCGCACATAGCCTGACATACAAACCACAGCCCAGCTGGTCAGGTACTGACTTAAGGTGGGTTTTTTCAGCGCCTTCTTGAAGTAGCCCGGGGTCTACTGGTAATCCCCCCTATGTATGCTGGGGGGCAGTTGAACAGTCTTGGGCCCCTGACCTTATTTTTGTTGTCTCTTATCGTGCTAGTGGCACCCTGCTTTTCATTTCATTGGGGAGGATGTTGCAAATGTCTGCCAAGTCTTTTGTTTCCACAGGGAGTAATTTTGTGTGCTAAC
>NW_026465766.1:0-13509 GCF_026875155.1 Cherax quadricarinatus
AAGAATTAGAATAGGGTGTTGGGGATGTATCTGAGGATTACGATCTCGGCGATGAATTCCTGTAGGAAGCATGGCAGTTCTGAAAGCTGTGTTCAGAACAGCAAGATATCCTCAGAATACGATGTCCAATCTTTCTATCAACGATATACAGAAAATCTACCAACAAAGACGATCTACTGCTCACATGACGAGTTGCACACCAAAAGGGAAACATTCATAGGCTTCTTTTTGCAGACTTCCATTTCCTGTCCTATTTCCTGGAGGAGTGCACCTATATTATAAGCATTTACCAGACTTCTGACTGCAGAGGAGCAAAAGCCATTCCTAGCACACCTAGGGATCACTGGCTATAACAAATATATGCACTTGGCATTTCTTGCTTTCACGAAACTCGCCAGAATATGGCCTATGACATACCAACCTACACCGGTATTTACGTAATGCCGTTTGATCTCTGTGAAGAAATATTAAGAGAGATAGGTAAGAATTTATCCACCAGAATTAACTAACACAAAATTTTATGCTGTTGGAACGATCTTAGTGACGCTTATGTGATCCACAGGGACACAGGGACATGGGATTGGACCAAAACACTAATACTCATCGCAGGACCATATAGCTACAGACGTCGTTGTGTGGGAGTTTTTCTCATTGTTATAACAAATACAAATGCCTAAGAAGCAGGAAACAATAATATAGCCGCCCCATTGCACACATGATCATCAGTCAGTTATTGTTGTCTCCACAACCCGACATGACAATCAGGTGAAAAACCACTATACCTCTTCTCAAGGGTTTACCCCCACGATAAGCTTATGTTTTCTTGCTATTTTTATAACTGGAATGGCACGATCCCAGGACCGAACCATTTCCACCATAACAGCACTACAATGGTTACATTTTGTGTTATTTTCCCACTGCTCTCCTACCTCATCATCTCTATCTCATCCACTCAACTCTCGCCCTATAATTTTGTTGTTCTTGATTCATTGGGAAGATCTTTTCACACACACATGATTTATCCCTGTGAGCTGAACCAATCCCGGAGATTGGTTCAGCTCACAGGGATGAAATCTAACACATCCTATGCTGAACATTAAATGGTAAAAATACCGACAGATTGTTAGGTAAGACACATATGCAACAGTTAGGTATCTTTATTTTGAAACGTTTCGCCTACACAGTAGGCTTCTTCAGTCGAGTACAGAAAAGTTGATAGAAGCAGAAGATACTTGAAGACGATGTAATCAGTCCATCACCCTTAAAGTTTTGAGGTGGTCAGTCCCTCAGTCTGGAGAAGAGCATTGTTCCGTTGTCTGACAACGGAACAATGCTCTTCTCCAGACTGAGGGACTGACCACCTCAAAACTTTAAGGGTGATGGACTGATTACATCGTCTTCAAGTATCTTCTGCTTCTATCAACTTTTCTGTACTCGACTGAAGAAGCCTACTGTGTAGGCGAAACGTTTCAAAATAAAGATACCTAACTGTTGCATATGTGTCTTACCTCACATCCTATGCTGTTCTCTTTCCACGTGTTCCACTTTTGAATCAGGTTCGATAGATGCTGTTCTATACCTGTTCATTTGTATACAAGGATCTATGTATGAATGGTTGAAAAACCGACAAGTTGAAGATTGAGACACTTATGCAGCATATGGGAATCTTTATTCAGGAAACGTTTCGCCACACAGTGGCTTCATCAGTCCAATACAAAGAGGAAGGCGTATTGGACTGATGAAGCCACTGTGTGGCGAAACGTTTCCTGAATAATGATTCCCATATCTGCATAAGTGTCTCAATCTTCAACAAGGATCTATACATACCAGTAGCAGTCATTAATTGTAGCTCTTCATAAAATCTCTGCCAAATTATGTAAATTCTTGCCTTGGCATTTCTTAAAAAAGTGTGGCAATCTCACTGTAAAAAATCTATTATTTTAATTTTTATTACCCAGTGGTTACTATTCTTATATTCTGATGAGGAAGTGTACACTGAAATAGGCCCGGTAACAAAGATGATAACCACGGTCACGGTAAGAAAACACAGTACGAAGTTCACGGCTTTTTAGAGATTGTTACCAGCAGATATAAGATTGTTTATTGTGTGTCAGGATTGCAATGGAAGACCTGGGAGGGGCAGAACGTGGCAGGAAAAATTAATCCTAGGAAAGCATTCTGGTGTTCCACCAGAACTGATACAGTATCAAACTTCAAATATAGAAGGGCCTGAATATATACATTAATGTATGAGACAAACAAGAGGAAGAGATGACAAAAAAATAAAGGACAGTAATTAATTAGTTTTATCTACTATGAGAAAAAAGAGAGAGGATAAACAAAAATTAGTTTTAAGTGTAGAAATAATGTGGTCTTCAGTTTGCTGGCTTCTCCAAGCATATATGTACATGGAAAACAACCACGGGAGGAGTTGAATGATAGCTGTAGTCTAGCGTGTCTGATCTAACTGATCAGACACGCATCATCTGAACGTATTTGCTTGGAATTCCGTTTTTCTCTGCAACATTGCAAGCTCCTGAAAGCCCAGAGCTACATTCAACTCCCCCCCCCCCCCCCGGGTTGTTTTCCTTTTTGTATTGCTTTTCACGATTATTTCTAAATATGCATAATGTAAATTTTTTTATTGAAACCCCATAAGGTTTACTTTTAATTTTTTTGCCCTGTGGATAAAAAAATGATGGAAGCGGGAACCCCACGGGGTTTAAAAAGCCATTGCCGATGGAGACCCTTGCCCTTTAATATGATCCCCGCCCCGACGTAAATAGCATCCACCCCGTACATAAACCCAAGTGAGGCTGGTTATGTGGGGGGGACGAATTGATGAAAAGGGGGGTTTTTTTTCACAGTGATCCATCCCAGACCCACACGCTTCCCGGTCTACTTTATCAGAAACCACATATAAGGTAGGGGGAGTATACCCCTTTGTAGGACGAATTTTTTTCACCCTTTAAAAATAAATAAATACTTTTGTAAGGATTTGCAGTTACTTAAAAAGAGACAATTATTAATCCTTTTTTTTTTTTTTAAAAAAGGAATTGAATTTCCCAAATCTTAAAAAAAACGGGTTAGTCGTGTTAAATATTTCCTCAGCTGAATGAGACACGAGTTTTAATTTTACTCTGACCTAAATAAAAAAATTTTTAAAAATGATCCCGTGTAAAAACCGGTATCAAGTAGTTCATTCAGTGCAAGAAGTGGAGGCCCCCCATCCTGCCCTTTTAAAAGGCCGGTATCTGTAATCAAGCTGTTGGTGCCGAAACTAAGGGGTAAACACCATCACTCACCCCCAAACAAGACATAGGACTATAGGGAACCTCCCCGCCTTTTGGCCAGGGGTAGACAAGTCTGCCATTCCTTCCCCCTCCCTCACCCCTTCCACGCCCCCCACGAACTGTCACTCGGGTACGCGTCTTTTCCTCACTTCCCCCGGATTCGTCCCATGAAGTCGCGCTGGGAGAAAAGATCGCGAGTCACCAAAAATTTTTTTTCTCATAAATACCGTTGTCTGTGGTGTGTGTTTCCCACCCCGTGTGTGAGGGGGGGCCGTGTATTTACCTGCACCAAAATTGTATAATGACAGCCTGCAAAACGGCGTTATACCACTTTTTTTGGTTGTTTGGCATTGCGTCTGCCTAGAACTTGTGCGATGTTTTTCTTTTGGGTTTGCAACACTAATCTGTAGGTGAGACAGAGTTTTTTCGTTTTTAAAAAAATTTACTGAAGTTTGGTTTCAGGTGCAAAATCTTACAGTAAAAAATTGTGTTTAACTCATGGGTTTTTTACCAGTGCAGTCACCTTTTGGTTAAAGATTTTAAAAATTAGGCTTCCAAAACAAGTGAATTTACTTAAATTTACATTCAAACTCTTACCCTTGTTTACATACTTATTCATAACCCTTATAAGTCATAAGAGAAGAAATTTCACGGTTTTGAAATTTTTTACCACTTAAAAACTCTCTTTTTTTTAAAATGTGTTTAAAAGAAAACGTTAAATAAATATATTTTTTTAAAAAATATTTTAAAATTTTTACTCCTTGACCCTATAAAATGAAATTTAATTGTATAGTCTTTTTTACGTTCTGAGCAACTGTTTTCAGAGCAGCGGGGGCCCTGATTATTGATTTTAGTTTTTGGCCAAATGAGGGGGGGCCGTCGAGGACCAGAAGTATAGCTTAACACTGTACAAACGTGAAAAATTTGGCTGTCCAGGAAAATTTTAACCCTTATCAGTACGCAAGTTAATTTAAGTATTTCAATGTCTTTTTCCTGGGTATTACGGAAGATTTATACGATCTCACCTTATCCGGCCCCAGGAGACTCCCTTGTAAAGCTATCAAACTGTCTGCTATGTACGAAATCGTAATGACACGAGCAAACAAACCTACCAGGGGCGGGATTTAACCCGGTCAAGAGCTTAAAACTCCAGACCGGGGTAACGCAGGGGTTTTTAGGGGTTTGCACGGGCGTTTATGAAAAGGGGATAACTCTTTGAAGCTTATAAAAAAAGGGAAAAATTTTTTACAGTACAGACACCTAGTTTATACCGGAGAATTTCCCTGAAAAAAGCTATTCATCTATGGAAAAATATTTCGCTCAGTTGGTATTTGGGGAATCCGGGGTAACAAATAATTCCCTCGATAAAAAATTATGAAACTTGAAGCAATAGAAAAAAACCCCCCTTGCCCCTATTGAGTGTGTAGTCGTACATGGTGGGCACAAAAAGTATCTGGCCACTTGCTCCCCTCTAAACATTGACGCCGGAAAATTCCAGATTCTACCCTTAAACATTTATTCATTGGTAACTTTCCCCCTCTTCTAGGGGGAATAAAAACGAAACAGGCCGTTTACTAAGGATACAGCTAGGTCACTATAGCTCACCCACATGTCCCATACCCCACTCTAAAGAGAATTAGGAATGTTCCCTTTTTTTTCTGGGGAAAAAAACTAGGGTCAGAGAAAAGTTTACTCTTAGTTTTTTCGTAGACAACATGGATTTTGCTCCAATAATCCTCTTGGGGGGACATTTTTGGCAAAAAAAAAACAACCAAAACTTAATATGGACCAAATGAAGGATCGATGGCCTCTAGTAATTCCCAAAAATTTCTCAATTGATTTCAAGCCAAATAAAACCCAAAAATGACCGTTTTTGCACTTTCCCTGCTTTAGAAGAGCCGTTTCCCGGTCATTATTTGCGGAGTTTATCGTTGGGAGGTTTACTTGGGTATTACCCCTAAAAGATCATTGCTTCACATTAAAGGACCCATATCAGTTCTGGGGGAGGGGGGGGAGGGATGTTTTACACCGGTTCCCTTTTTTATGCGCAGAAAATTAACATCTGGGTGTTAGTGCTGTTACGGGCTGGGTTTAAAGATGGCAAAGTAGAATAAAAATTTTTAAAATTGAAAATTGAACAATGCAAAAAAGGATTTATTCCCACGATTTACAAAAAAATATTGATCTTTACCATTGTTTCGACAGGATACCGCAAGGGGATAGAAAGCCCTTTTAAAAACGAATGCGATGGGTTTTGACCAGAGTGCACAACCATCACACACAACCCTGTAATGGCTTCATTTTGCCCCTCGCACACAGAAACAAACTGGTTGATTTCCACATCCCTCTGGAGACTATATCCCCCCAAATTTCTCACCTTTAACCCCCAAACGCGAAAAAGAGTTTCTGACTCCCCTAAGCAGATGGGGGATCGGCCCCACCAAATTCCCTTTCCCCAAATAACTCACAGGGTGTAGCGCCTCGTATAATCTTTCCCACTGAACCACCTAAAAAACCCCCTGAAATGGGAAAATTTTTTACAACTAGCACTACTGCATCATCTTATTGAAAAGCTTTGTGACTAAACATTTGAAAAAAAAAAAAAAAAAAAGGTTTTATGTATCTTTTGTTTGTCCCTGGATTTTTGGTATAGGAGTTCGGTTTTGGAAAATTTTTGATATCCGGGGATGCGGATGGGGGGATGCGGATGCGGATCGGATATCCGAAAATCACAATTTGGGTAAACTCAAAGAAAATTCTTTAAATTACTTTTTTGTCATCTAAAAGGGCACACGAGTTTTTTTGTTATTAAAGCTGAAAAAACAATAAACTTGAGTAAATGGATTAAAGGTTCATGGAAAAATATAACCTCTTTTAATTTTGTTCATTTTCGCCCTTAAGTTTTTCGTAATCGGTGTTCAGTAGTTTTCTTGCGTATGAAGGGGGTTCCGGACCCGGCACTGAAGGTGTTTTGCACGAATCCCATGACGAAAACCCAATTTGAAACACCTTCTTTTAATTTTGGTTACGTATTTATTATAGCGAGAATAGAAATATAATTTTTAGATGTGTAATTACCTAATACTGTTGGCTTACCTTTTTGCTCGCGGGGGGTGAGTCTCGGCTCTTGGCCCTTCCCTGTAACCGGCTGTGGAAATAAAACCCAAAGCATATAATGTGATCCTTTATTGACAACGTTTCACCCCACGGGGGGCTTTTTAAAGTCACACACGGGTCTCCCGGGGGTTGGGAAGGGTTTGGGGGGGAAATTTTAAAAGGCAGTTCAGGATTTTGAGGTAAGGTGGAGAAGCTGCATCTGTGATTCCCGGGGGGGGTTTTAGACATAATGCAGCTTTCTCCACCGACCTAAACTTCTGAACATGACCAAAATACTCCCGTACCCCCAACCCCCAGGAGATCCGTGTGGATTGAAAAAGCCACTTGGGGGGAAACGTTGTCAAAAAAGGGGACACATTATACTGCATTTTTTTAAATTTTCCCTTTTGTGTGGGTATTTTAAACCCTTCATTTCCAAACCTGGCGTGAGGGGGCAACTACCGCCTGACTAGTGCCTTTTCTTTCAAAACCAACTCTTAAAGAAGTGAGGAATTTGCCTCCCTAACTTTCTTCATCCAGGAATTCTTCGCCCAATCTTTCCTCCTCCTTTCAGCATCATTTCCAAAAACCACAAAACAAACTCTAACGCAAACATACTTTAAATCCCACAAATACCTCTTTGTTATCTTCATTTTAACTTGCTTTAAAAAACTGGTTTGCCGTTTTTTCCCACTGCACCGCTATTTTCCTTTCTTAGTCATCTGAGGCTGAAGAAATATGTATGCGTAATATGTGTTGGATCCCCAAAAACCTTTGTCGAAAAAGGGAGGAAACGATACCTGCATGCCCACTTTTTTTTACGATGAGTTTTCCCCAAACTGTAGTGTCTTTACAAGTCAGACTTGATCAAAATCAACACGACAGCAAGGATGTTCCCCAAAAAACTTGTTCTCTAAAAAATGTCTTTTTTTTTCCCCCTGTCTGTGTCATTTGCCTTTTTAAAATTCCCCTCGCTCCCATGACTTGTTTCCCGCCCAAACAAAGAAATAAGAAAGGGAACACTGCAAAGGCCACTGGGCCCTACAGGAGGGCCTTTTCAAAACGACCTCACCTAAAGCTAAGCCGGGATGTCCATAAACCCCAGCACTTATAAGTTAAAAAAATGTAGAAAAATTAGCCTACAGATTGCGAAAAGGACTTGGGGGCTATGGGAACTACCCCAAAAAATAACTCCCGTACCCCCCTGCCCAATCCTTACAAAACGACCAAACCTAAAGATACCCAAGAAATAATCCCGTACCCCAAAACACCATTTAAACCCGCCCTCCCACTCATATATTTGTCCCGTCTCTTCTTAAAGTACCCAAGGTCCTGCCTCTATCACCCCCCGGAAAAACGTTCCCGCATCTCAACTTGTTAAAAAACCCGTACTTACCTATTCCCCCTTTTAAAAAATAATTTTTTTAACTTTTAAAACCCCTTATTTCTGGTTCTTTACCTGGTTTGACACCCCAGTCTTTATTAATATTCATTTTTTTACGCCCGTCATCCCCTTATACATTCAATGTATCTCCCCTCATTCTACCCTCTCCAGAGAGGGAGAAATTTAAGGCTTTAAGTCTATCTCATACGGGGGTTCCTTACACAGTAAATCTTTTAGTCATTCTTTTCTGTAGCTTAATGAGCTATATCCATCCTGTAAAGGGGAAAAAAAAATGAGAGCATATCTAAAAGGGCCCCCACAGTGATGTTAAGCTGTAAAAAATAACTTTTGGGGCCTCTGTTATAAAAATCTTGAGTAAAACCCCCGAATCTGGAAATATGAACACATATGCAGTAAATTTTTAATTTCCACTGTGTCGGTATTTTTTACCCTTTATTTCCAAGTAAACTGTTGGCCTTGTTGCGCACATAAGGCACTGCTGTTTTGGCTTTAGATTTCTGCTCACCTGACTCCCAATCCTTTTTACATTCTGATGATCAACTCCACTTCACCTAAATAGCTTCGATGGTTATTTCATTACCAAGGGGAATACCTTACACTATCCACAAAACTTCTCTGCCCTTTTTTTTTAGACCGGGCATTGTTTTGTCCAAATCCCCGGGTACATTGCTATCCCCCAGAGTGAATTTACGGCCAAATTTTTTTTTCATCAAAAAATTACTCATGTCACTGTAATCCCTTCATCAAGGCTTAAATGTAAATTATGACAAATGGAAAAATTTTCGCCCCCCACTCCACAATGCCCGAAAATGCAGGCTTCTTATTTTTATACATTGATATTCCCTCCACTCGCCCCCCTATCATAATTACATCGGTTTAGTTTACTTAACTCCTTTCCATGTTCATTTTCCTTTTTCTCCAAGATAAGTCTCTTTGGGAAATTTTTACACTTTTTGTAAAAATTTTGAGACTAATGGTGTGGATTTCCGGTTTGGTACGCATAAGAAAAATCAGTTAAATGGTTTTTATATAGGATAGTGAGGAAAAACCCTTTACTGTTTTATTTGCAAAAGCGCAATCATGGGAAGGGTTTACTCAACGAGGGTCCCTGGTGAAGTTCAGAAGGGGCGCACCCTTAAACCCTTTTCCTTTTATGAGGTTTTCAGTCAGTTTCCTCGGTTTATACCTGTTTTTTGGCTTCTTTCCCATTCTTTATTTTTTAAGCAATTTGTTTGCCAGGTTTAAATTCCAGTAGCCACTTGTCGACCAATCATGCACTTTTCTTATCGATTTTTATTTTTTTTCCCTTTCTCCCTTTTTTTTTTTTCTCATGCTTTCACAGTCTGTGAACAAGATGCACCAGCTATTTCTTCGGAATATACTCTATTCGCAAAAAATCATCCTAATACGATCCTTGAGGAACCCCATTGTCCACTCCTTCTGAGCCCCTTCGAGAACAAACTTTTTTTTTTTGTCTAGTACCTATTAAAACTATTTTTTGATTCCCATTTTTCTTTCGGGTCCCTTTGTTTCGGCAAAAGATTCTTTTTTTAAAAAGCC
Organism: Cherax quadricarinatus; assembly: GCF_026875155.1. Taxonomy (NCBI): domain Eukaryota; kingdom Metazoa; phylum Arthropoda; class Malacostraca; order Decapoda; family Parastacidae; genus Cherax; species Cherax quadricarinatus. The sequence continues at coordinate 9,355 of NW_026465766.1, forward strand.
CTTTTTTTTTTAAACTGGAATTTAATACTCCCATTCTTCTCTCTCCACCTTTTTCTGTTGCCCCGAAAACTTACAAAATTTTTTAAAACTCGATTTCAGGTTTTTTAACACGGGGAGGTTTGTTCTTAAAAACTGTATCTCTCCCATTTTTTTCCACTTTTTCGTTGGGTACCATTTTCTATGGGGTATTCCGAAAATTTTTTACATTTTTCCAGCTTTTTTGGATGCTTTTCTGGTGTGAGTTCCCATTTGGGGCGGAACCCCATGTGGGCCGACATAAAGCCGTGTAAAAGCCCCCTTGTGAGGGTTTTGATGCCCCGACAATTTCCCCAATCTTTCGTTTTAAAAGCGTTTTTACTCCCCGAAAATTAATCAGAACTATGCCACCTGAACCCGCTCGGGAGGTTTTCAATCTTTGTTTTCCCGAGTCTGTAAAAACTGTTTCAGGTCTTCTTTATCCATTTGATATTCATTACTTTTTTTTGCTGAAATTAAATTTTAAAAGCCCCTTTTTCAACCACCATGCAACTTTTCCAAAACCATTTACATTTTTTCCCGGGGTGTTTTCCCTTTTTTAATTTTTTCATCTAGTTTTACGTCATCTGCTAACAGGGGGACCTACTACTAGATTTCTTTGCATGTCGTTCAAAGCACGAAAACAGACTGGTCACAATAGGACCTTTGTGGAACTCCACCGTCCCACTCGTCACACTCGTTGTTTCCTTTCCGGGGAAAAAATGCTTGATCCCCAGTTGGCTTTTCCGTTTTCCAAACTGCTCCCCTTGCTTTTATCACAATCTTTTGCAGGTTCTGTTTCAAAAAGCTTTTTATACAGTCCCAAAAATACAAATATGAGATGTCGGTCCCCGAATCGGAAGTATTTCCACGAAACAGGCTGAACGCACTGAATTTTTTGCTTTTGGAAAGATACGGAAAAATGGGAAATTACGAAAAGAAATGTACAAAAGAAACCGGAATTAATAAAAACCCAAAATAAATAACTGTGAGGAAATACAGAAATAACCGTCACTAGAAAAAACTGGCCCCTGTCCCCTTTTTGACAGACCAAAAAAAAACAAAAGAAGTGTTAGGCTTGCCGACACCCTAAGTTCTTTTTTGTTAGCTAGAGATCACAATCAAACCTATTTACGGGGCCCCCTTTAAAAACTGTCAATCACACTTCAGCCTTACCCTCGCCGCTTTTTGAATCATTTCCCTTTTACACAATTCCTTGTATGAACTTAGTCCGGCTTTTTCCCCCTGTCGAGTTCCCCTTTTCCCCCTACATTGTCCCTTTGTTTTCCAAAATTTTTAACACTCGTGACTTTCCCTGACCTTTCTTTTCCTCCCTTTCCCTTTTCCTATTTTCCCCCTTTTCTTCTGTCTAAATGTGTTTTTGTTTTTCAGTTCCCCCCCCTTCCCCGGTTTTTTTTTTGGCCTACCCGTTTTTTAGGGCTTACCCCCCTTTTGGGCTTACCCTTGTGGGGCCTACCCTTTTTGGGGGCCTACCCATTGTGGGTCCTAACCCCCTTTTGGGTCCTCCCCCCTTTTGGGTCCACCCCCTTTTGGGTCCTCCCCCCTTGTGGGGTCCCCACCCTTTGGGTTTCCCACCCCCTTGTGGGTCCAACCCCCTTTCGGTCCCCAAACATTTTGGGGCCTACCCCTGTGGGGCCTACCCCCTTTTGGGTCCGCCCTTGTGGGTCCTACCTCTCGTGGGTCCCCACCCCTGTGGGTCCTACCCCTTGTGGGGTTCCCATTGTGGGGCCCCCCTTGTGGGCCTACCCATTGTGGGTCCACCCAAAAGTGGGGCCTACCCCCTTTTGGGGGCCTCCCCTTTGGATCCTAAAAACCCCTTTTGGGTCCACCCCCTTGTGGGTCCACCCCTTTGGGGTCCAAAACATTGTGGGTCCCACCCCTTGTGGGGCCCCCCCCATTGTGGGCCTACCCATGGGGTCCACCCATTGTGGGCCTACCCATTGGGGGGCCAAACCCCTTTTGGGTTTTTTCCCCTTGTGGGTCCCAACCCCTTGTGGGTCCCCTTACCCATTGGGGTCCACCCATTGTGGGTCCTACCCCTTTGGGTCCTACCCTTGTGGTCCCTACCCCTTGTGGGTCCTACCCATTGTGGCCTACCCATTGTGGGGCCTACCCATTGGGGTTCTATCCATTGTGGGGCCTACCCATTGGGGTCCCTACCCATTGTGGGCCCCCACCCCCCTTTGGGTCCTACCCCCTTGTGGGGGCCACCCATTTTTGGGTCCCAACCATTGTGGGCCTACCATTGGGGTCCTAACCCTTGGGGTTCTATCCTTGGGGTCCTCCCCCTTTGGGTCCTACCCCCTTTTTGGGGGCCTACCCATTTTGGTCCACCCATTTGGGTCCTAAACCCCTTGTGGGTTTTATCCCTTGTGGGGCCAAACCATTGTGGGCCTCCCTTGTGGGTCCCACCCATTTGGGTTCTTACCCCAATACTCTTTTTTTTCTTTTTCCCTTTTTCTTACCCCCTTCTGGGTACTACTAATACTACGACTACCAATCTATTTCTGTTACTTTCCATTACCTTTACCTGGAGTTTGCCTGGAGAGAGTTCCGGGGGTCAACGCCCCCGCGGCCCGGTCTGTGACCAGGCCTCCTGGTGGATCAGAGCCTGATCAACCAGGCTGTTATTGCTGGCTGCACGCAAACCAACGTACGAGCCACAGCCCGGCTGGTCAGGTACCGACTTTAGGTGCTTGTCCAGTGCCTGCTTGAAGACAGCCAGGGGTCTATTGGTAATCCCCCTTATGTATGCTGGGAGGCAGTTGAACAGTCTAGGGCCCCTGACACTTACTGTATGGTCTCTTAACGTGCTATTGACACCCCTGCTTTTCATTGGGGGATGTTGCATCGTCTGGCAAGTCTTGTGCTTTCGTTGTGAGTGATTTTCGTGTGCAAGTTCGGTACTAGTCCCTCTGGGATTTTCCAGGTGTATATAATCATGTATCTCTCCCGCCTGCGTTCCAGCGAATACAGGTTCAGGAACCTCAAGCGCTCCCAGTAATTGAGGTGTTTTATCTCCGTTATGCGCGCCGTGAAGGTTCTCTGTACATTTTCTAGGGCAGCAATTTCACCTGCCTTGAAAGGTGCTGTTAGTGTGCAGCAATATTCCAGCCTAGATAGAACAAGTGACCTGAAGAGTGTCATCATGGGCTTGGCATCCCTAGTTTTGAAGGTTCTCATTATCCATCCTGTCATTTTTCTAGCAGATGCGATTGATACAATGTTATGATCCTTGAAGGTGAGATCCTCCGACATGATCACTCCCAGGTCTTTGACGTTGGTGTTTCGCACTATTTTGTGGCCAAAATTAGTTTTGTACTCTGATGAAGTTTTAATTTCCTCGTGTTTACCATATCTGAGTAATTGAAATTTCTCATCGTTGAACTTCATATTGTTTTCTGCAGCCCACTGAAAGATTTGGTTGATGTCTGCCTGGAGCCTTGCAGTGTCTGCAATGGAAGACACTGTCATGCAGATTCGGGTGTCATCTGCAAAGGAAGACACGGTGCTGTGGCTGACATCATCGTCTATGTCAGATATGAGTATGAGAAACAAGATGGGAGCGAGTACTGTGCCTTGTGGAACAGAGCTTTTCAGCGTAGCCGCCTCAGACTTTACTCTGTTAACTACTACTCTTTGTGTTCTGTTTGTGAGGAAATTATAAATCCATCTACCAACTTTTCCTGTTATTCCTTTAGCACGCATTTTGTGCGCTATTACGCCATGGTCACACTTGTCGAAGGCTTTTGCAAAGTCTGTATATATTACATCTGCATTCTTTTTGTCTTCTAGTGCATCTAGGACCTTGCCGTAGTGATCCAGTAGTTGAGACAGACAGGAGCGACCTGCTCTAAACCCATGTTGTCCTGGGTTGTGTAATTGATGGGTTTCTAGATGGGTGGCGATCTTGCTTCTTAGGGCCCTTTCAAAGATTTTTATGATATGGGATGTTAGTGCTATCGGTCTGTAGTTCTTTGCTATTGCCACCCTTCAATCTTCACTCCCCTTCTCTCTACTTTCTCTCTTTCTACTTTCTACTTTCCCTTTTCTTTCCCAATACCACTTTACTTTTTTAAAACTTCCATACTTTCCTTTTTTTTCCCCTTTTCCCCTCCC
>NW_026465767.1:0-14412 GCF_026875155.1 Cherax quadricarinatus
ATAGGAATATGTATTGTTTATTTGGATTTTAGTAAAGCCTCGACAGAGTACCTCACAAGAGACTCTTAAGAAAAAGTGGCAGCTCATGGTATAGGAGGTAAAGTTCTAGCATGGATTGAGGCATGGCTTACCAACAGAAAGCAGAGAGTTACCATTAATGGAGTGAAATCTGAATGGGGATTAGTCACTAGTGGCGTTCCACAAGGATCAGTTTTAGGCCCTCTCCTGTTCATAATTTACATTAATGACCTTGATGAAGGGATTACTAGTGACATGAGTAAGTTTGCTGATGATACAAAGATAGGCCGTATAATTCACTCTGAGGAGGATATCAATGAACTCCAGGACGATTTGAACAAATTAATGTCTTGGTCTGAAAAATGGCAGATGAAGTTTAATGTGGATAAGTGTAAGGTACTTGCCCTTGGTAATGAAAATAACCCTCGAAGCTATAATCTAGGTGAAGTAGAGCTTGGTCATACAGAATGTGAAAAAAGACTTGGGAGTCATGGTAAGCAGAAATCTAAAGCCAAGACAGCAGTGCCTTAGTGTGCGCAACAAGGCCAACAGATTACTTGGATTTATCTCAAGAAGTATAAGTAACAGAAGTCCAGAAGTTATTTTGCAGCTCTATACATCATTAGTGAGGCCTCATTTAGATTATGCTGCTCAGTTTTGGTCCCCTTACTACAGGATGGACATAGACTCATTAGAGAACATACAGAGAAGAATGACTAAAATGATTTACTGTGTGAGGAACCTCCCGTATGAAGATAGACTTAAAGCCTTAAATCTCCACTCTCTGGAGAGGCGTAGAATGAGGGGAGATATCATTGAAGTGTATAAGTGGATGACGGGCATAAACAAGGGAGACATTAATAAAGTACTGAGGGTGTCGAACCAGGTAAGAACCAGGAATAATGGATTTAAGTTGGATAAATTTAGATTTAGAAAGGACATAGGTAAGTACTGGTTTTAACAGAGTTGTAGATGCGTGGAACAGTCTTCCCAGTGGGGTGATAGAGGCTAGGACCTTGGGTAGCTTTAAGAAGAGACTGGACAAATATATGAGTGGGAGGGGCTGGGTTTGATTGGTGTTAAGGGGAACGGGAGTTATTTCTTGAGTAGCTTTAGGTAGATGTCGTTTAGATAAGGACCTGCCTCGTATGGGCCAGTAGGTCTTCTCTTCTGCAGTGTTCCTACATTCATATGTTCTTATGACTTGCAAATAAGTGGACAGAGTTATCAGACCTTATTTTTATGAAGCATTGAAAATTGGGTTTGGGCAATGTTTTGTTAGGTGGATGGATGTAAAGACCTGCCTAGTATGGGCAACAGGCCTGCTGCAGTGTTCTCCTTTCTTATGTTCTTATGTAAGGGGACACAAGTGACAACTATGTGACATTTTATGTGCAACGTTTCGCTCTCCAGGAGCTTTGTCAGCCGTTACAAACTTAGTTCTTTGATCAAGAATCGGGCCGTCCCTGAATTTCATGAGATGACTGGTGCAATTTCGGTGTTGATACGCAGGCGTTGTTCAAGTTATCGTTTCACTGAGGGGGTTTTATTTCCACAGACGCAAGTGTCTTGATCATCACTAATAGCGTTTCAAAACTCAATTACAAACAAGGCAGCTTCATTCTGAAGTCTTAGCAATGAATCCTCCTGAGAACATGTCTCTCCTGACGGATTGAGACACTTATGCAGCATATCGAGGATCTTTATTCAGGAAAACGTTTAGCCAACAGTGGCTTCATCAGTCCACTACAAGAGGAAGGGCTGAACATCAAATGGTATACAATACCGACAGGTAAGGAGGAGTATGAGGAGTATGAGGTAATCAGTCCCTCAGCCTGGAGTCGATGTGTTCAGTCCATCAATCTTGTAAGAATGGATGTTCAAGGCTCTAGCACTCAAAGCCTCCTTTACCCCCCACCTTCCCTCCAGACCTTCCTGAGACGACACGTACCCCTCCATCTCAGATTTGTATTACCCTCCTTTCACGCCTATTTTGCAATTTTCTTTAAATATCCAAAATTATCTTGACTGCCTTTCCTCGGAGTCGCCTCTTTGGTAAACCACATCTTCTCTCCCCATGCTTGATTCGGACCATAATTTTAAAGGGGTTGAGAGGTAAGCCAACGGAAGGCCTCAGACAGATGACTAAAAGCTCCAGCTGCGGGTCGTTAGGTAAGACACATATGCAACAGTAGGTATCTTTATTATGAAACGTTCGCCTAACAGTAGGTTCTTCAGTCAAGTACCAGAAATAGTTGATAGAAGCAGAAGATACTTGAAGACGATGTAATCAGTCCATCACCCTTAAAGTTTTGAGGTGGTCAGTCCCTCAGTCTGGAGAAGGCATTGTTCCATAGTATTCCTAACCATAGTGGCTACGTCTCACCTCTTGGCGCTATAAAAAGCTCCATCCTGTACTTCAATTCCATATTGTTTCATACTATGGACAATGCTCTTCTCCAGACTGAGGACCTGACACCTACAAAACTTAAGGGTGATGGACTGATTACATCGTCTTCAAGTATCTTCTGCTTCTATCAACTTTTCTGTTTACTTGACTGAAGAAGCCTACTGATGTAGGCGAAACGTTTCATAATAAAAGAAACCTCAAACTGTTGCATATGTGTCTTTACTAGGTACCTGGGTGTTAGTTCGACTGTTGTGGGTGCATCACAACAGCTGTGTGTGACTTGAAAAAAAGCCCACTGTGTGGGTGAAACGTTGTCAATAAAGGATCACATTTATACTGCCATATGTGTTCATATTTCCACTTATGCAAAACATATGGAATTCTTTATTGAGAAAACGTTTCGCCACCACAGTGGCTTCCATCAGTCCATACAAATCAGAAGGGTGTAAGGAGAGGAGGAGTATTGAGGTAATCAGTCCCTCAGCCTGGTGCGATGTGTTCAGTACATCAATCTTGTTAGAATGTACTGTAGTCACCTCGCTACAGTATTATTATCGCCACGTCTACGGACCTATGCTGTCACATTTACAGATTGATTACTGAAACATCGGCTCCAGGCTGAGGGACTGTTACCTTAGCTCCTAGGCTGTGGGAATGATTACCTCAGCTCTAGGCTGAGGGACTGATTACCTATTTCCTCTGTCTGCTGTATATATTTCTTACAATTTTCACTTATTTCCTTGCTTTGTACTGATAAAGCCACTGAATGGCCCGTGGCCTGGTGGATAAGCTCTTGGGTTCGCACGGTGAGGGTCCGGGTTCGATTCCCGGCGAGGGTAGAAACACTAGGAGTGTTTCCTTACATGGTTATCTAGTTTTCATCTTCAGTAAAAATGGGTACCTGGATGTGGTCGCATCCTGGGACAAAATTGACCCTAATTCTGCTCGAAATGCTACAGGATAACAACGCTAACGGCTTTCTATATAGTAGTATGTCATTGATGCAGCTATGGTCTGTATACCTTGTACATGTACTCGCTGTAAATGAAGATCTTTTATTATTAAGATACACAGATGTTGCACGTGTCTTATTCTTCATCTTTGGGTACTGAATACCACTGGTATACAGCAGTTTCCCATCTCCACCAACATGCCTAACACACCACCCCACCTGTTCCTCCCCCGTCTTTTATTCAGGAAACATCAACTTTTATAGATCCATCGAGCGAATAATTCACTCCCAAATATCTGAACACATTTAATTCACTCCATACTCCCTCCTTCCGGTCCAAGGACGTAGTTCTAGTTCCCCTCCATTCCTCATCTGTACTGATGTAGTGGGCACCGAAAGGAGTGACAGTTCTGCGATCTTCTGTCCCCTCAGAAGGTTCCTTTATGTTGGTGAGGGGGCTCTTGATTTAGGTGAATTGGATCTGTGTTCCAGTTCCGAATTAAGCCTGAATGCCTTCCAATCCCTCCCCCCAGGCGCAGTATAACCTACGGGTTTAAAGCTTTCCTTGATTTATACTATTAATAATCCTCTATTTACTTGAAGTAGGAAGCTAGACGGGAAGGGAGAGCTGTTGACTGGTTGTAGCCACAGTGGTTCCACTTGGTGGCTTAACCTTCACAGAGTAGCGGTACTTGTGTGCAGACTATCGAATGCTTTTGATATTATTGTTATAATCAAGGGGGAAGCGCCAAACCCGTAGGATTATACAGCACTTGTGTGGGGGGGGGAAGAGTGGCAGGATTCAGGCTTTAATTCGGTGGAACTGAGCAAGATCCAATTCCCTAGGATCAAGAGCTCCTCACCAAGCATCAAAGGAACTTTTCCTTGAGGGGAATGTTTTTGATCAATTAGACACATGTGTAATACGTTTCGCAACACGTGTCCTCGTTTCCATAATAAAGATACCTCAGTTCTTGCACAAGTGTCTTGATTTTATACCTTGTCGATTCTCTGAAGCATTTGTCAACATTAATTTCTTGCTGATTCCAGGACCCCATTTTTTTAGTGGTTATATAAATTGGTAATAGATGCCAACAAAATGCTTTAGAAAGACTCGTAAGCAAACACTAGAACATGTTTATGGAAAACGTTTCGGTCCTGAGACTTTTATCTCTTCTAACACAGAGGACGTTTCGGTCTGAGACCTATTTCACTTCTAACACAGAGACTGATTCGTCAAGAACGCGCCTCTCACACGAGTCTTAATCCCCAAGATGACCCGTCTGGGATCTTAAGGAGATGTCGATCTAATTTAGCTGTTCTGTGGCCGCGATACGGTCTTTCACACACAAACATAAAAATGACAGTTATATTAGAGGGAGAGAAGGTTGTGGCAGTGGACACACAGTGACCTGACATTGAGATGAGGACAAGGTAGTAAGTGGTCATGTGGTACCTGTCTCGTTAGGTAGGCGGTGTATTTTTTTTTTTTAGTGTAGTGACAATCTTTATCTTGTGTGAAGCGCATCTTTAAACCTTACAGAATACAACTGGACATTAGTGTAAATATTGTGAAAAAGTGGACAACGTTTGTTCGTTTTTTCCTTGTATTTCGTTCTGTAGCTTCTTCCGTCACTTCCTGTAGTGATACTGCTAACAACAGCCCGATTTTTGTATGTATGTATGTATGTAGTAGGTATATTATATATATATATATATATATATATATATAATATAAATATATAATATATATGTATATATATATATATATATATATATCTATTCTTATATTATATGATGGGGTCCACTCGGTGTAAATTGTGGACCCATTGCCACGGAGAAGTGCATAAAAAGACTTCAAGAAGATATTTGATTTTGGATTTCTTCCTGAAGCCGTTTGAATATTCCACTTCCCTACCACCCCATCTTTTTGTATTATTTTTTTTTTTTACCAATAGGAATATTTCTATTAACATAATATGGTACAGAAGATTTAAGAGATAACATTGTTGATATAAAGGTGGCATATACGGTACATGTTGTTTACGTTGTGTATCACGTTATAAGGCGAAAATCTCATCCAGCTCCTCAGAGCTGGGGCGTGTGCCAAAAATACAGCAGGCATACCCTCTGAACAGCCGCACTGAGCCGCTGGAACAGGAAAACTAGCTGCCCTGGGATCCCTAGTTCCCTGATGAGTCTTTTTCCAGCTCCTTAAGGAATTAAGATGCTCTCTTTCCCCATGATCCAAGGGTCTCTGAGCTATGGGAACAAACTATAATGATGGGCAAGTTCTCCATATTTTCTGACTTTTGGACTCCCTGAAGCTCGGCCAGCTGCCCCTCCTTCCTCCCTGGTGTATTGGAGATAGGTATCAGCCAAGGTAGATGCACATTTATGTCCCAAACCACTGCTTCCCATCTGTCAGGCTTGAAGGGTGATACATTGGACGCTTCGGCTGCATCAGATCTGCCATAGTTGGGGTGCTCCCTTACTGTGGGCATCCAGCTGTTGTGAGGCTCCTCTGATAATGTTATTAACCTCCTCATGTCTTGCAATCTTTCCCTCGGATTTACGGCACACAGGACCATGGTACCCGAATCGGTCTGCTGCTTCACTGCCACAAATACACTGTGTTCGGCGAGGAATAGGGGCGGCAAGTCGAAGGAGCAACACCGATGCGGATGGTCTTGGGTCGAGGGACGTGTGCCAAGGCTGGAGTTGGGAACAGCCAAACAGAAAATCCCCGCATGAGGGGCTTCTCACTGCAGGAGGCGGGCTTATCCTTCCTCTGACACACTCTGAAGCATTGTTGAGGAATATTTTCCACTATTGGACCATCCCAGTGCGATTGTTGTAGTTGTTTGGGGGGCGTAGGTCGCTCCAAGAGCCCGGTTAGATTATCCCTGATCAATTGCTCCCGTCAATGAATTTTGGTCTGGACTCCTACCTTTCCCTAAGATGTTCAGGAGAATCGCTGCTACAAGCTCTCTGGATGCAATACACGAGGACAGAAAAGCAGGTAAAGCAATCTGTGATGACATGCGGACACCAATGCTCCTAGTTCTGACTGGAAGTGTAGCTTGGTTCCCACTGCCCGTCTTCTAGAGTAAGGTTAAGTACTTTCGCAAAAAAATCTGCCTCAGAATACTGTCATATTCGTGCAGTTATAGGGTTATCATATGAAGGTGCACATCTTAGGAAATATGTCAACCTGGGGCAGACTCAAGCACTTTAGTGAGAAGGTACAAGGCATCGTGGAGTGTCCAGATTGCCTATTCGTTGTTCTTCTCCTTAACTCTTCCAATTTCTCCTGAGAATTGTGTCAATGCATTGCTTCCCAGAGGTGCTCTAGTCAAGCACTATTTGTGGGGGCAAGGACTGCTGCTCCTGGTAGTTTCTGCTCTCACTGCATTTATCACTTGTTGACTGACTGAAGATGATTTTCACATTTGGATGGATTTCAGGAATGAGGACCATTCCTGTCCCCGTGTCATTACCTGTGTAAGGTCATGTAGGAGGGACTATTTTGTACCTGCTAAGTGTTGCCATCATTAGAGAACCAGATGTTTAGCTCGCTGGTCAGTCTGACTGTGATTTTCCCTAAATGCTATACAGAAGAGAAATGTGCAGAGGATCTCCTTGTTGGACACCCTCCGATGATGTAATTTCAAGCTCTCCAAAGAGAAGCATTGATTCCATGCTATACCCGGCTGAAACAAAAGGGAAGAGGACCAGGGAAATGTTCTTGTACGCTGCTAATTACCAGTCTCTTTTCAGGAGATTGAACGTTCTTGAAATCTAAGTTTTACCACTGCATTGTCCTCAGGCAGGTTGTTGATATACGCCCTAGTTGCATGACAACGCCTGCTTCACTTCCTGAGAGACCCCAAAGCCAAGTGGTTTGGTTGAAGCATCATGGCTTGACTGTGCACTAATACTTCGGACAGCAGCTTTGGATACGAGCGGGTAAGTGTTGGCTACTTGCAAATTGGCCGAATTCCGCCTTTTCTTCTTTTTAAGTGCACAAAGTGTTGCACCAAAAAAGAAAGGCCTAATTCATCAGGGAATCAGACCAGCCATGGAATTGTCGACGGGACACTTGTGATCTCTGAAGCAGTGTCTCTGCAATTTCCCCAATAACTGGATAATACCATTTCCTTTAAATGCTGTGGCCTGATTCAGTGTAAAACCCCAGCAGAGCCAGATGGGAACGACATTAGTTCTTTGTAAATGTTGAGTCCTTCCACTATCAATGGTTCCATAGTGGGGACAGAGGTGTTGGAACGTTGGTGCCTCTGGTTTCCCTGGCAGGGTGCTTTCCTCTAAGTGCTTCAGCGGTCAGCATCCCATGGAAGCAACTGTTATCTTCACTGGTAATAATTCTTATTGCCCCAACTGTGTTGCCCTCTTCATTTCTCTTGCTCACTGGACTCTGACTTTTTCCTGTCAGTAGAGTGAGTGGGGGTTCTGCTCTCCCCTATTTTGTGTTGAGGGGAAGGCGAATGAGGTTATCCAAATCTAGGAAAATCTCTTAAGGAAATTTTAAAAAAAAATTTCATCATTGAGGTAGCCTCTTTCCCCTTCTTTCCGGCACAGCTAAGCAGACTTTGCCAAAAAGTAGCAAGTTGTGCCATGCCTTGATGGTTGGTGGAGCATTTAGATAGTGGAACCATCCTTTACTTTTTCAGGAGGTCTGTAAGTTTCCCAGCTGGTGTGGACCGGCTGCTTTGGGAATATGTGTGAGTGTCATGGTACCTGTGCTTTAATTGCTTCCAAGAGATTGTCTGATGAGATGAAATCTGTTGGTGGAGGGTTCAGGTGCCTGAGAGTGGCTCTGGATCATCACTTTTCCACAGGAGGCATCTGAACCAGGGCAACTACCGTGTTTGCGGAGGGAAACCATCGTGTTGAGACACGAAGCTGTAAGCACTGACCGACACTTGCCTCTCCTGTATTGCCTACCGGTGCCATTTCCCTGGCTGCTTGGTCCACCTGGTTGGCATCATCTGGCTAGACTAGACAAATAGGAGTGGATATGACATGTGGGTGGGTATGGTGCGTGGAAGGTAGTGAACTTGCGTGGTGGCTGCGTGTAGTTTGGGGGGCAGGGAGGGGAATTAGGTGGGGGAGGCGCAGAGTTGTTGAGTGGGCTTATCCCGGGAAGTACAATACACATGGACTTGCGAACTTTTATTGTTCACACTGTTCTTACAATATCACAATAACTTTATTTGTTTCCCATGTACAATATGGAATCAATGTGGGGTATGGGCACTGCTGAAACCAATGTGTTCACTCACCATCTAGTTACACATCAAGTTACACATCCCCGCCCTCTTCCACCCACCCGTGACTTGGGGGTGGATGCACTGACTGGTCACCCCTCGTTAACATTAATTTCACATTGTTTTTCCATAAACATATGCCTCTAAATAGTCCATGCATCGGACACAATCATTTCCAAGTTAACTGGAAGCATGGTGCATTGGTGTGGATATATCATGTTTTTATAAGAGCTTTTCGAGGATTATATGTACGATAATCTTGGCGGTACTCATACACAGTGTAGGCCTTGTTTGTACTCCCCCACCCCTCCACTGGCCGTCTTCCTCACTACCACCCCTACAAACATTTACAAACTGCACAACATTTCCACAATTTACCTTGAAATGGTGCACTGAAATGTCTTCTCGCTTCACTGGAATCTTCCCCAGAATATTCACCATAAGTCCTGTTGAGTCTTAACCTTGTCAGCCTCGTTGATCCGGAGTTATAATTGAAAATCCCGCAGCAAGCCCGCCACACGTCTTGCCATGCCAGCGCATGGTATATAAGCCAGCGAAAGGCCTCGGTAAGGTTACCGAAAACTTCAGTGGCGGGTTATCTTAAGACTGCATAGGGAAAACACTTGTCTGTTTCTTGAGAACTAGTTTTGAGGTTATCAGTCCCTCAGTCTTGGTAGGAGGTGGTCAGTCCTCCAAGCTTAAGGAACTGACTACCTCGGAACTACTTCTAATGTCTCCAGTGGTACATTCGCTTGTTTACGTCAGAAGAAGCCTGTGGTACAGGCGAAACGTTTTGGCAGTGGAAGTACCTAAGTCTTGCAAATGTATCTTAATTCATTAACTTATCATACCATTAATAACGATACCAACAAATTTGTTGAAAATGGTATAAAAATAACCGAAAAGCTCCAGACCATAAGCGGAAACCTCATTCTCCAGGCTTAAGGGACTGACCACCTCAAACATGTCTCCAAGATGTGGAAAAAAGACACTTATGTAAGTTCAGGACATCTTATTAAAGGGAAACGTTTCGCCAACCTAGTAGTAGTTCCTTACTACTACTATACTACTACTACTATACTATCTACTACTATACTACTACTACCAACTACCTCTTCTCTTTTTCTCCCTTCCTTCCTTTATCTACTTTCTTTTTTTACTACCTTATACTACTACTACCACCTCTACCCCGATCACCTAACCTGACTCCCGCCACTATTTATAATGTTGTTTTTCTTTAGTTTTCTCTGTATATAGGACTGAAGGAAGCCACTCGTGGCGAAACAGTTTCCTTTAATAAATGTCCTGAACTGTACATAAGTGTCTTTTACCACATCATGGTCGGTATTACCATACCATTTCTCACTGTCTCCAAGGTTGATGGACTGGATTACATCACCTTCATTTCACTACTAAACTAGCTGCCTCTGTATTTGACTGAAGATCCTTACTGTGTAGGCGAAACGTTTCAACAATAAAAACACCTAACTGTTGTACATGTCTCTTAAGAGGCACATAATAATCATATTAATTTTCACTATAATCTACCTTGCCCATAATTACTATCACATTTGCTGTGTCAGGTTTCGTAAGGTGAAGTCCAGGGATCCTTCCTTTAATTCATGGTATAACTTACAAATCTTTGACAAGTGTATTGCGATTTGTTAAGTTATACCATGAATTAAAGTCCTGGACTTCACCCTTACGAAAAAAGACAAAGTAATAATGCGATAGTAATTATGGACAAAGATTGAGTATAATAATGTTGGTAGAATTACCGACAATATGTAAAGTAAAGGCCACAAGTGCAACTAATGTGAATTTATTGTGGCATACGTTTCGCTCTCCAGGAGCTTTGTGTCCATTTTCTGTTTGTATCGGCTTGACAAAGCTCCTGGAGAACGAAAACATTGCCACCAATAAAACTGCCACATTAGTTGCACTTTTGTCCTTTTGCTTTACACATTACGGTAGTTAATAGTGGAAAAAATGCGACAGTTATTAGGAGGAGGAACTAAGGTGACTCTTAATCAGTCCCTCAACGTTGAGGGGAGGATTACCTCATCTCCTCCTGTTCTTCAAGATTCTTCCTTTGTATGGGCTGATGAAGCCACTGTGTGGCGAAACGTTTCCTCAATAAAAGATACCCAAGAGTTGCACAGGTGTCTAATTTATTCAAACATGTCGGTTGCCGACCATTCATCTACAAATCTTCATCTTGTCTCTTCCTTGTATACCTCAGTTATATCTCTCTCATTTCACACCTCTAAAAAGAGTGAAGATTAAGGATCTCAGTTACCCCTCCCGTGGGAAAGATTTCTTGACAGTGTATTTACTCGTTTTTCTTCTTGTATATTCTCCAGTGACATTTGTCTCCTATCTGTATATGTAGGACCAGAAAAGTACCACATATGAAAATAAGTCATATTTCTGATGTTTTTGGGGTCCCAGGTAATTTACTCTATGTATGGTAACTGTTATTATGTGTTCAACTGTGCCTAAATAAACTTACTGAGTTTCCACAAATCTAAACGAGACCCTTACGGTGTCAAATGCTCTCCCTCCCTCTCTCCCACCTCTCCCTCTCCCCCTCTCTCACTCTCCCTCTTTCTCACTCTCCTTAATTCCTTACAGGTCTTTGAGGGTTTGGAGTACCAACCCATGGCGTCGCTGGACGGAGGAGGTGCCAGTGCTGGTCATGTTAGTGGACTTACCAAGAGGTTCCTGGTACCAGGTTGGCGTATGGGATGGATATCCATCTATGATAGAGGCAACGTCTTCGATAAGGTAAGAGAAGGGAGGGGAAAATGGAAGTGTTAGGAAGGGGGGATGTTAGGAAGAAGAAAGAGAGGAGAGGGAGAGAGGAAGGGAAGGAAAGAGAGGAGAGGAGAGAGAGAGAGAGAGAGAGAAGAGAGAGGAGAGAGAGAGAGAGAGATGAGAGAGAGAGAGAGAGAGAGAGAGAGAGAGAGCGAGGAGAGAGGAGAGGAGAGAGAGTGGAGAGAGAGAGAGAGAGAGAGGAGAGAGAGATGAGAGAGAGAGAGAGAGAGATGAGGATGAGAGAGAGAGAGAAGGAGAGAGGAGGAGAGAAAGAGAGGGAGGGGGAAGAGATCACGAACTCACTTGAAATTTAAATCAATTTCACTATATTTACACACACACAATACATGCGAAGTTGAATAACGTCACCGTAAAACGGAGTATCGAGCCTCACTAATCCTCTTGCTCCTTCACAATTTAAAAACCGCAAGGCGCTAAAAACATGCTTTCATTAACATATAACAAAAAAAAAAATAATCATGAGAGACATTATCATTCTAAATATTATACTTTTTATTTTCCTTCCCTTGGTGGGAACAGGTAACGACATGCGCTGCAGTCGTTAAGTCAGGCATTCTTTGGCGCAACACGATGTGCAAGGCGCACTTCTTACCTTCTTGTTCAACACCCAGTCTTTCTTCAGTGACACTATCAGCCAGATCCAGGTAGGTCAACACTGATACTCAACACCTAGCGTCAAACACTGCTAGTTCAACACCTACAGTCAAACCTACTAGGTAACAGATGGTAGGTCAACAGCTTCTAGGTCAACACTGCTACTTCAACACTAGCTCAAACATGTAACCAGGTCAATACTGCTAGGTCAACACCTGCTACTTCAACACCTAGGTCAACACGTACTATGTCAACACTGCTAGGCCAACACCTGATAGGTCACACCTACTAGGTCACCACCTACTAGGTCAAACTGCTAGGCCACAACCTACTAAGAGTCAACACCTACTAGGTCAAACCTGCTAGGTCAATCTACTAGGTCAACCACTACTGGTCAACACCTATTAGGCCACCATCTATAGGTCAAAACCATGCTGGCCAACACCTGCTAGCAACACCTACTAGGTCAATACCTACCCTTTGGTTCAACACCTGCTAGGTTTCAACCCCTACTAGGTCAACACCTGCTAGGCCAACACCTGCTAGGTCAACACCTGCTAGGTCAACACCTGCTAGGCCAACACCTGCTAGGTCAACACCTGCTAAACCAACACCTGCTAGGTAAAACAACTGCAAGGCCAACACCTGTTAGGCCAACACCTGCAAGGTCAACACCTACTAGGCCAACCCCTACTAGGCCAACACCTACTAGGTCAACACCTATAGGCCAACACCTACTAGGCAACACCTGCTAGGTCAACACCTGCCCCCAAAATCTACAGCACATTCTTTTTTCCGAGGATGACGGACTGCTTACATCATCTTCATTTCATAACTACTGCTGCCTCTGTACTTGACTGAAGAAACCTACAGTGTGGGCGAAACGTTTCATCAATAAAGATACCCAACTGTTTCACAATGTGCCTTAATCTACATAAAAAGTATTCTTGACCAGCGATGGACAGGTCACATGCAGCTTGGTACACTAATTAAGAATAGTCTAGAGCAGCGGTTCTTAACCTGGGGGTCGTGACCCCCTGAGGGGGGCGTTTGGGGTTTCTCGGGGGGTCACAGAGAGACAGGTAAGCAAACACTATGACATTTATTACAAAACGTTTTCAAAGAAACATGAGCTGGTCTTCGGTCACGTGTCTAACACCTAACTTTACCAAGATTCAACCCAAATTAACCATCTTCAGTCCGTGTGGTGGTTGCGAGGAACCACCTCAGTCCTGGTCAAGAGGTACCATCACTATTATACACAACTGCGATACACTACTCGGGCAGGACTAGATTTTTTACCATTCTTGTCTCTCCTGTGATTGGCCAGAGGTTGACCTCAGGTAGGGTACAAGCGGAATGCGTCACGGGCGACTGGGGCGAATTTCCTATTGGTTCAGCGTGAGGATATGAACCTTACTGCTTTTAAAGCTATATTTATAAGTGGTGTATACAGGTTATGGGGGAGGACGAGACAGGGTTGTTTTTCACGCAGCTGGACTTTACAGCTGGTATCCTACCAACTGGACTTTACAGCTGGTATCCTACTAGCTGGACTTTACAGCTGGTACCCTACCAGCTAAACTTTACGGCTGGTATCCTACTAGCTGGACTTTATAGCTGGCATCCTACCAGCTGGACTTACACCTGTTATCGTACCAGCTGGACTTACACCTGTTATTGTATCCGCTGAACTTTACAGCTGGCATTCTACCAGCTGGACTTTACAGCTGGTATCCTACCAGCTGGACTTACACCTGTTATCGTACCAGCTGGACTTTACAGCTGGCATCCTACCAGCTGGACTTTACAGCTGTTATCTTATCAGCTGGACTTACACCTGTTATCCTGCCTCATCTTATTCCAAAATTCCAGATCTATCTAGAATATAAGAACCATAGAACATATGTTTTAATAATAATAATAATAATAATAATAATAATAATAATAATAATAATTATATTATTATTATTATTATTGCTATTATTATGAAACGTCAATTTAAATCTATCACTAAATCTAAAACAAATTCTCAGTATTTAAAAAGAAAAATACATAGGTGAAATCCCCCCCCCCACAAAAAAAAAAAATCTTGAAGACTCTCTGAGAAGCTACAAAAATGCTTGGAATTATTAAGGGTAGCTCCATCTCCTTGGAGCGAGAGCCGCTCCTGCTAAAAAAGTCGTATTTTTTTCAACAAGATTTTTTCCGGTGTTGGGTAATGTTTATGTGTGTGTGTGTCTGTTAGCGGACGGAGGATCGACCTTCTGAGCGGCTCTCAAAAAACCATACGGGTTTAGGCGAAAAACAAT
>NW_026465768.1:0-57443 GCF_026875155.1 Cherax quadricarinatus
AAACAAAATTTCTGTCTAAAAAAAACATTTGGGGCTTTGACCTCAGTCTGGTTAGCGGCTTGCTAAAAAATGATCAAATTGGGACTTGAGTAGCCACCATTTCCTTGGTAACTGTTTTTAAACCCCCATCTTGTTTAAATAGTGGCCCAATAGGGGATGTTTTCTAAACTTTGATTTGGCAAAAGAAAAAAAAATTTTTTTGGGTTTCTTTCAGTTTCTTTTATGGTTTTTAGCTTTCTCGCATTTCTTGACTCCTGTAAGTTTCCCTTTTTAGTTTTATTTCGATTTTTTGCTATTTTTCTGATCACTTTTCCCCTAGTACTGCAGGTATACTGGCCTCTTTTAGCCCTGTTATTCTTTGCTTTTACCTGATAGGGATCCCCTTTCCCTTTTTCTGTTTACATCTTTCCCCCCATTTCCCACTCGACATACCTCGAGTCACAGATTTAATTTTTTCTAGAATAGGTTTGGATCCGTGTTTTTAGGTTCTTCCCATTTATATCTTTAGGATTGGTTTTTATTGGTCCCACCTTTTGTTTTTGTTTCAAAGTTAATTTGGGGGGGGGCCCCTTTGACTGATCACTTTTTTCGTTGGGCCCGCGCATACATGTCTGAACCTCGTTTATATTGTATCGGGTTTAATTGTTTTTGATATGGTAAAATTTCGTATCGATCTTTGTTATAAAGATGAGGTCAGTGTTTTCTCCAGTCTAGTAGGCCTTTATTTCTGGGTTTAAAGGGGAATTTTGTGCAGAGATTTAAAAAATTTTTGTGTGTGGTAGCGCGGAGCCCCGACCCACTAAGAATATCACGAGGGAGCATTCACCCAAAATTCAACTTCAATAACAAAAACATAAAATGGGACCAAGTAAACCAAGTCCTAACCGATATAAGCTGGGAAGATATACTAAGCAACACAGACCCCAACTTATGCCTAGAACAGATTAACTCGGTGGCACTCGATGTATGCACAAGGCTTATTCCTCTAAGAAAAAGGAGGAGTAGATGTAAAACAGAAAGAGACAGGCGCTCCCTTTACAGGCGACGGAAAAGAATAAACAGAAGCGGCTAAAAGAGGTCAATATATCTGAAATGCGTAGGGAGACACTGTCAGAGAAATAGCAAGCATTGAACTTAAGCTTAAAGAATCCTTAGGAGTCAGGAATCGCGGGAAGAATTAAAAGCCATAAATGAAATCGAAAGAATCCCAAAGTTATTTCTTCTCCTATGCCAATCAAAATCGAGAACAACGTCCAGTATTGGGCCCCTACTTAAACAAGATGGGTCCTACACAGATGACAGCAAGGAAATGAGTGAGCTACTCAAGTCCCAATATGACTCAGTTTTTAGCAAGCCGCTAACCAGACTGAGAGTCGAAGATCAAAATGAATTTTTTATGAGAGAGCCACAAAATTTGATTAACACAAGCCTATCCGATGTTATCCTGACGCCAAATGACTTCGAACAGGCGATAAATGACATGCCCATGCACTCTGCCCCAGGGCCAGACTCATGAACTCTGTGTTCATCAAGAACTGCAAGAAGCCCCTATCACGAGCCTTTTCCATCCTATGGAGAGGGAGCATGGACACGGGGGTCGTTCCACAGTTACTAAAAACAACAGACATAGCCCCACTCCACAAAGGGGGCAGTAAAGCAACAGCAAAGAACTACAGACCAATAGCACTAACATCCCATATCTAAAAATCTTTGAAAGGGTCCTA
Source organism: Cherax quadricarinatus (assembly GCF_026875155.1). Lineage (NCBI taxonomy): Eukaryota > Metazoa > Arthropoda > Malacostraca > Decapoda > Parastacidae > Cherax > Cherax quadricarinatus. The sequence goes on from NW_026465768.1 coordinate 1,725, forward strand.
AGAAGCAAGATCACCACCCATCTAGAAACCCATCAGTTACACAACCCAGGGCAACATGGGTTTAGAACAGGTCGCTCCTGTCTGTCTCAACTATTGGATCACTACGACAAGGTCCTAAATGCACTAGAAGACAAAAAGAATGCAGATGTAATATATACAGACTTTGCAAAAGCCTTCGACAAGTGTGACCATGGCGTAATAGCGCACAAAATGTGTGCTAAAGGAATAACAGGAAAAGTCGGTCGATGGATCTATAATTTCCTCACTAACAGAACACAGAGAGTAGTCGTCAACAGAGTAAAGTTCGAGGGCAGCTACGGTGAAAAGCTCTGTTCCACAAGGCACAGTACTCGCTCCCATCTTGTTCCTCATCCTCAATCCGACATGACAAGGATGTCAGCCACAGCCCGTGTCTTTTTTTTCAGATACCCCCCTTTCAAAAAAGCGATCTAAAAGCTTAGAATCTCCAGTGAATACTAAAAGGACTGCCCTTCAGCATCCAGCCTTTTTACGGGTTTTTCGTAACAAGTACAGTACCTTTTGTCCAATTTTCCTTTAAAAATTCAAAAGGTTTTCAATGGCTTAGGATTACAACGGTAGGCTATAATAGAAAAATTAAAATTTAATAAATTTTTTAAAGTATAATTTGTCTAAGGTATATTATAAAATTTAAAATTTAATTCAGCAATCAAAAAAAATCAATCTCTCGATTTAAATATTTTGTCTGAAAGCAATATACTTTTTTAAAAATTCTTAATTTACCGCAGGTACATTAACATTTAAAAGATTTTAACAAATATGTACAGAAAAGTGTGTGTATGCAGAAAAGTGCTCTTAAAAGTATTAGCTATTCTCAAACTCGAATAAGATTTAAAAACAATGACTGACAAAGTCCTCAAATAAACTAATTCTGACCGCTGGAAACCCCGAACAGTCTACTTGAACAACAAGAAGCTAACCCCAATAGCAATGCAAATAAAGCGATGGACACAAATCGGGAAACAAGGAGTAATATAACGACACTAAGTGGGGACCATCTCGCCTCCAAAAAAATTTTCAAAACCCCATAATATTTTGAACTAGTTACATAGGAAAAACTTGACTGTACATAAAAGGGAACCAGTAAAAATTAGGTCAGAACAACTAAGGACCCGAATGTTCAGATGTCAATGTAACCAACCTCATACAACTCGAAAAACACAAAGTTATACAACTTCTGTGAACAAAAATTCTACAGAACTAACAAGAATAATAGACAGACAATCGTCCAACCAGCAACAGTCTAAGCAGACTGAAAACTTCCCAGAGGGGGGGACACCCCCCCCCTCGATCACGTGATAGCTACTGGACAATTGAGCTCAGAAGCCGGCATAAACGACGACAACGAAATTACAGTAGTTTGCAATCCCGACTAACTGAGCCCATTTTTTTATAATCCTAACAAATAAGTCAAATGAAATAAACAAATTTAATAATTTTAAAAAAGTCATACATTTACGATTTAGCTTTTATCGCAAAAATAACAATTTAAAAAATTTAAAAAAAAAGGTAAAATACATTACATATAATATACATAACCCTTGTAACCCCTTCAGGGGGGTTTCAACACCCCCCCAAACGACGAGGGTCGCACTAGGATTGCATTAATGTTTTTCCTTATTTCTGATTTCTCTATCAATTTTATTATTTTTTTTAAAAATTAAACATTATTTGAGTCCTCTTTTAAACCCAAACACCTCTACAATTTCACACGTCCGTCCCAGGAATCCCTAGGTATAGGGCTACCAGTACGTATATTTTTATACTCTGGTTTTATCATCATGTAGAGACAGGATAGCGCTGACAAGGAGGGCACGTTGAGGCTCGATCATAGTAGAGAAGACTGCATTCCACTCTTAAGTAGTGGTTGTGGAATGCGAGGCAGTATGAACATCTGAGTATGAAACAGCTTAAGGTGTGTAGTAAGGGGGGGGTCTGCGGCAGGACAGTGTTGCGTCACGCAGTACATCACCGGCACCACACTACTCACTCAACACTCAGCTTGTCTCCTCCTCACACAACATTACTGTGAATATATAAATATAATAATTAGACATGACATGAGTATATATAGTTAATATGGGCTGGAGGGATTAAGTTACTTTACTGAATTTGAGATAGCAAGTAACAAAAGGTATTTGGGCATAAAATTACGTTAATTTAATGTAACTGATAATTATTAAGGACGAGACAGCGTCGGCAATTACATTACAATGACCACTTATGTGTTTTATGCTAATAGAATAAGGTTGGATTCTGAGGGCCCACCTCATGATCCTAGGCATTTTTTACTTTTCATAGTATTTATATAAGTGAGTGGATTGTGGTCAGAAAAAACGTTAATTTTAAATGGGGAAGTGCCCAAATACACGTCAAAATGTTCCAAGGACACCACAAGAGCTAGAGCCTCTTTCTCAATAGTGGCATAATTTTTCTGGTGTCGTTTAAGCTTAGATGAATAGTAACATATAGGATGGAGAATGTCAGTGGATGTTGACTGTTGGAGCAGCACAGCACCCACTGCATAACCACTCGCATCTATATGTAAAAAGAAGGGAAGATTGAAATTAGGACTCTTCAACACAGGAGCAGAGGATAGTAAGCGCTTCAACCTTTTAAACGAGTCTGAACAATCTCTAGTCCAGGTGAACTGAACTTTGCTACTAAAGCTCATAGTGAGAGGTGTAGGTGGAGGTGTGTGTGCTGGCTTGCCTGTCACTTGACACACATGGCAACGTCGCACATGATCAGCTACTGTTTCCCTCATTTTAGGCCAAGTAAAATGTTTTGCCAGTTTACCGAGTGTCTTCTTGACACCCAAATGTCCTCCTATGGGACTATTGTGAGCAAAATCAATGGCTTGTTCACGAAATGTAACTGGTAACACAACTAGATTCTTGACTGTGGTAGAAACACTATCAGCTGACAACTTACATGTGTTTTTCTCCATCAGTACACCGTTACTATAATAGTAACAATTATCGAGATCCTTTGCTTCACTCTCAGTAAACTGCTATATTTCTCAGTCTTTCCAGTGACTGATCAACAAACTGATCCTTGATTAAATCATCATGAGTTAGAAATTTAACGTCAGTTGTGTCCTGACTAGGTTGATGACCGGGGGGAGTCAGTGTTAATGATCCTGGGCGCAGAGCGTCACTAAACAACATATTCAACCCCAAATCATTGTCATCCACTAACTCAACAGGAGACAAGGATGGTTGTTGTATCTTTGACATAGCTCTAGTAATTGCGCTGAGAGGAAATAAAATAGGTTTCTCTCTACAAGCTTCAATGACATAATTATCGTCAGTGTTATTATCAATCACAAGTGGTTCTTTACATATACCAGCATGAAGGATATCGTTCCCTATCAACAAGTCCACTGACCTGATGGGAAATACACCACTGGATATACCCACTGAAATATAACCAGTATAATAGCTTGTTTCAATATAAACTTTGTGCAGAGGCACTTTTATAACAGCCCCTCCATAGGCTTCTAACAATACATCTATCTTGCAATAGGTATCGTCAGTTATGGGCAGTACATCTTCTCTTAATAACGTGAGATAACTGCCAGTATCTCTGAAAGAAATTATCTCAGTTAGATGTGATTCGTCAAATCCTACTTTATCTCTCGAAAAGTAAGGACTCATCGCTGAACGAATCTTTTCGTCAGATACACTTTCTGACGCTAGTCATCTATCCTGAGTAACATTATCTAAAACAGTAGGATCAGAGGTATTACTAGGATTTTGGTGCCTTTGTTGCTCGGAAGAGGATACGACTTGAGTGGGGGCGCCAGCCGCACGACTGTATCTCGTATCTCTTTCTAACTTATAGCAATACTCTCTAGTATGTCCTTTCCTGTTACAATAGGTACATTTAACTTTCTTCTTCTCGATACCAGATTTCTGTCTAGCCACAGAGACAGATTCAGGATTGTGAGTTTTCCTGGTAAAGGTACGAGAAGTTACAGTAGCAGGTACATCAGGCCGGCAATAACAGCTGATTTAGGTTGCCAACTTCTAGGACAATTTTTAGTTACCTTGTTTCTTTGTGTTTTAGTACGTACAAGTCTGTGAGAAATCTCGTAATTGTCTGCTAATGCTGCAGTTTCCAGAATATCTGAGGTAGTATGATCGATCAGATATTCTTGTATGTCAGCAGACATACAGTTGTTAAACTCTTCGTGTAGTAACAACTGAACAAGGCTGTCATAGTTGTTACATTTAGCAGCTCTACACCACCTCTGAAATGCAACTTTTTTCTCACGAGCAAACTCTACACAAGTTTGATCTTGTCGTCGTTGTAACCTACTAACTGAGTGGTTGAGGGGAGAGGACGTGTGTGTTGAGTGAAGTCCTAGGCCTTCTATATCAGAACTGCTTATCTCACCCGACTGATAACTCATCATGCAACAAATATCGTTGGAGCGCAGCTGAATTGCTGCTGGAACTCTTATGTGTGAACTGTGACTAGTGATATACCTAGTGAAACACAAACATGTTGATTTGAAGTGGCTGTAGGAGGCTACACCCTCACTCCACCTCGCCTGTCTCCCCTCCTTCCTCGATTTGGAACTCAGGCATTCGCCTCTATTTACTTATGGTCTAGAGGCGGTTTTTGAAAGACCACATAAATGCTTGAGTGCCCGTGTCAGTCCTCCGTGCCGCACTCCACTCATCTTATGTATGTCTCCTGTGTGCCTACCTGCCTGCTACAAGCAAATATCCAAGTGGTTGACACGGGCTTAGCAAGCACATTCAAGCAGGCTTGAAAGCAGCATTTGAAGGCCCAGCATGTCTACGTATACGTTCTACAGTGTTGCTGGCATACCAGTGTTTCCTGCAGTGGCTTAGTTAAGAACAATTTAACGAGCATTGCAGTACTAACTTTTTAAGTGGGACATGCCAGAGGTTTACCTATAAACATTGTAAGTTTGTGCTAGTAGTGTTAAGTGCTGCAGATTTGTTGTAACTATTTGCACGAGTGGATTTCACTGACTTAGGACATTGTGCGACCATCAATACCTACATAGGCTTAAAATGAGTGAGGAATGTCTGGCCTGCTGGGTGACCTTGAAAATGGCACTATAAGACCCGCATGCCACTTACACCCATACTGCGTGTGTCTAGTGAGGTGAATGTCCCTTCCTCGACTTCCATTCACCGGTATCCTTAACTCGTCGCCATTATCTACATATGGGATAAGGGCGAGTTTAGCTGATCCAGGCTAAACAGCGCTCCAAGCCAGCCAGTGAAGGCCAAGTTACAGAATGCCTTTGTGAACTTTTCTACAGTGTTCCGGCCGTACCTTCGGTGTTGTGAGAACTAGTTCTTAAGTAGTGAAAATTTGTCTGTCATTCCAAGACACGTGTGCTAGATGTGTTAAGTGCTGTGGGTCTGGAGTAATTAACAAGTAGTACAGTGTTGGTAACTCTCGAGACGACTGTGGGCCCAGTGAATGACCTTGAAAATCGCACTGCGACCCGCAGGCCACTACACCCATATTGCCTGTGTCTAGCGAGGTGAATATCCCTTCCTTGTCCCTTCTCTCTTATGGAATAAAGGCGGTTTCACTGACCCAAAGTAACAGACTAACTCTTCCATCTCAAGCAGCTGAACTAAAAGTGACCTATGGATGTGAACGAAGTAAATGATGGTGAAGGCGAATTCATACGTTTTAGAAGTAAGGGAGCTTTGAAAAAAGAAAGAGGATTTCAAAGGAGACTTGCTGCAAGAAACAACGAGAGCAACAACAACCATTGCAGAACGGTTAGGCTTGATTTCCCTGCTAACACTGAGTTTGAGGTCAAGTTTAGATGGTTTTACGAAGCTTCATTAGACAACCCAGAAAAAAACCTTCGGATTCGCTTTCGTCATGATGAGGATAATTACGTTTTTGTTACTAATGACCCAACATTCATAGAAAAACTTCTTACTCATAAATATGCTAACATCCAACTCCAAGCTGCCCCACCAAGATCACCTAAAGTACTTATTGTTATCCACAATGTCAATAAGTACATGGATCCTAAATTCCTGTTGTCAGATCAAGTTGCAAACCCTCGTCAACTTCCAAATGATCTGATATTGGCTGAGTGGATTGGTCAAGGGACTCCACCATCATATATCTACTCTCGTGCAGCGCTTAACAGGAGTTACAAAATAGCTTTGTACAAAGCACCTCACCGTAGATGCTACAAGTGTCAGCGCTGGGGTCACATTGCTTGGAAATGCTCATCTAAGTCACACTGGTGTGCAGTGTGTGCCAAGGCCCATCCTTCTCACCAGTGCTATGATATGAATCAAGAAACACCAGACCGTTGCATAGAATGTATCAATTGTAAGACTCCGGGAGTCACAGCTGCTCATGCTGACTGCAGAGCGAAAGCTGCCCACATCGCCAGCCGCAGAGCTCCCGCCTCACCCATCACCCCCCATGATGAGGCAATAGGCCTACCAGATACTTCATGTCTGAATACTGACCCTTGCCTGAACTCAGACAATATGGTTGAGCGAGTCACTCTGGAGTACATCAACAGAGCACGATCACGTCTGCTATCAACATTAGTAATGCTGCTGGTGTTGACACCATCTGTCTGGCTGAGTCAGCTGTCAGTCAGCCACCTGACTCAGCTGATCGGGACTTCATACTTCCTGATGACGCTAGTCTTGCTGGGGTGGTACACAACATGCAGCTGCGCATAACAGTACTGGAGAAGCAACAATGGTTTTGAAACAACAACTTGAGCACCACGAGGAAAAAACTTACAGAGGTTGCAAATGAGGTACATCAACCCACAGATAGTCAGCCATTATGAAAATGAGTGTGGTGATGATGAACAAACTGATGATTGCAGTGGTGTTAATAATCACAAAAACGATGAATCTGATAGTGGTGTTTACAATCACAGTGAAGATGATAAGGGCAGTGAAGACCATCATGATAGTCAACCTGATGAGTGTAATGTATTGATAGATACTGAGTGTGGAGATGACCCGGTTGTTGATAATGGTGTATGTATCACTGGTCATAATGATGAGGGAAGTGATACATGTGATGATGTGATGATAGTGATGAGTGTAATAAAAGCGGAGAGTTGAGTGCGAGGGATAGTGTCACCTTCCATACATTCACAGACAAAGAGCGCAGTGACCTCTGTGTACAAAGACTCCCAAGAGGTCTCACTAATGGAAGTGCACTTAGGAGACTCATGGATAAGGATAATACTGATGATATTGATATTGATTATGTCTGTTTGTTATTTAGTAAGTTTTTTCATTTTGCTGAGAAATTGAAAACTATCCCTGGACTTTTATAATGGAACCAAACTCGTAAAAAACTATCCATTTTAAGTTGGAATATTGCGTCACTTAGAAAAAGATTTTCTGACCTGCATCATAAAGTAACCACTGAATCCATTGATATTGTGTGTCTACAAGAGTGCAGAGTCCCTGAAAAATCCCAACCCCCTAAATTGCCATCGTTTGTTGCATATAACCTCAAATCTACTAATTCTTGTGTTCTATATTAAAAAATCACTTCCCCATCAACTTCTTGCACATAAGAAAACAGAGGGGCTACAGTATCACGGTGTTAGGATTTATATTGGGAACTCTGCTCTCAACATATTTAACTTGTACGCTCCTGCTGATAAGTTTAATTACTTGGAGCTCCCAACTTGTGCTCAGTCTGAACCTACTCTCATTATTGGTGATTATAATGCAAGACACAAAAGCATTGGAAACTCTCAGTTTGGTAATCGTAATGGCAATCAACTGTTGTCACTCTTAAACAGTCATGATAATGTGCAAATTGTAGGTGACCTTGAACCCACACATATCTATGGAGGTGTCCTTGATCTGTGTCTTGGCTTCAACATTACTTCTGCCAGCTGTGAGTCTTCCATTGTAACAGATATAGCGTCTGATCATTTCCCAAGGCTAACCTCTCTAGATATTGGTAATACTATTCTCCCTGGTGGGATATTCAAACGGAAACGTCTTAATGTTTCCCCCTGATCAACATGATGACTTTGTTGCACATGTGACTGACTGGTATAATTCCTATGAGTGTACCTCTGTCGAGACGTTTAACAATGACCTTGTGAGCAGTATTCAGAACTTCTTAGAGCCGCCTCTGAAACCTCCTACTACTCTAAATCCAAATGACTTCCATAATAATCATAAGTCTTATAAAAATCATACCTATTACAATGATTCTAAACTTCGAACATTGAAACGTACTGCTCGCAGACTAGGCCTAGCCTATAGAAACCATCGTACCCCTGAAATGCTGAGCCTCTTCCAAACTGCCCTTGCTGCTGCCAGAGAGCGTATGACAGAGCTGCGGCAGACTGGGAACAATTTGTCAATGGTCTCAATGCTCACACCCCACTTAGCCGGGCATGGAGGGACATAAATAGAATTAAGGGTAACAGAACTGGGCAGATCGCGCACCCTCATCCCTTGCATAGGGCGAATGAGTTAGTCAGTGCTTGGGCTGCTACATCTAGCTATGACAGTCTTCCCAGTACCACACAGGAGAAATTAATGGACAAATATGATGCAAGGGAGAGACTTGTTTGCTTTATGCTCAGCAAGGCAGATGACTGCAACATTCCTTTCACTAATTATGAACTTGATGCAGCACTAACTAAGGGCAACTCCACGTCGCCTGGTGAGGATGGTATTACTTACAACATACTCAGATTGCTGTGTCGAGTACCAGGTAATCCTTTACTTGAATTATATTTAACATGAGTTATGTCACTGGGGAGCTCCCTAAATCATGGACCAATAGCCTCATTATTCCCATTCCAAAGCCCAATCAACAAAACTCATTTCGCCCAATATCCCTTACTAGCTGCTTGTGTAAAACATTTGAAAGGATGATTCTTAATCGTCTTATGCACAGAATTAAGGAATTCTTGTCACCCCGGTTGCATGGCTTCATGCATGGAAGGAGTGTGCATCATTGCATTACCACCTTTCTCACTCTGCACACTGACAACTCATACACTACGTTCCTTGACCTTAAATCCGCTTTTGATGTAGCCAACAGACATGTAATCATTAGTGAACTTGCCAGAATGGATGTTGGAGGATGGCTTCTCCGCTGGATTAAAGGTTACCTGTCCAACAGAAAAATCGTCTGTGTTGTTCCAGGGACATAGAAGTGTAACTAAAGATTTTGAATTAGGAACCCCACAGGGAGGTGTGCTTAGTCCCACCCTTTTCAACATTTTGATTAATGCCTTACTTAATGCCATGTCTAGCCAGCCCCATCATTATATGGTTAGTTTTGCTGATGACATAATGATTCACACTACCGGATTCTCCAACACCCAAAACATTCTTAATCATTTTTTTAGCCTCGTGTCAGGACCTGGGGTTAATAATCTCAGGGGATAAAACAAAGATACTCAACAGGCATCCTCCTCGGCAGAGAGGCACAGTTCGTCAGATCCAGTTGCATGATGGGTCTCTTCTAGAATATGTAAGCAGATACAGGTATCTAGGCTTTGAGGTTCCACTACTTGGACCTGTTGTAACAAGACTTTGTCGCCAATACAAAGAAAGGCTGAGAGCACTTAGAGTTGTGGCAGGTTTTCATCCCAGGTATGGTGCTAATGTTAAAATTGTGAAAATGATGTATCTTGCTTATATTAGATCATTGGTTGATTATGCCAGCGCCACTACTTGCACTCGTGTCTGACTGGAAGCTTGGAGGGCTGGAAAAACTGCAAAACGAAGCAATGAGGATCATCCTAGGATGCCCTCGTACTGCCAAAATTTTAAATATGCGGAAAGAACTTAATATTCCAAGCATTAGAGATCCCTGTTACTGAAAAAATATCCTTATTGGGGTCAATATGCTTAGGCTAGCCCATTCAAACCCTGCACAGAAGCCCTCCAAACTTTCCTCAGCACTGGTGAACATCCTTCCAGATGGATCGAAAAAAAAATGGAACCGACCTCCGCATGAACCAGCTACATGATCTATATCAAGTTGGACAACAGAGACATTTCCCTGCTCCATGGGATATTACCCCATTCCAAACTACCATTCCTCCATTTCCCCCCAAAACTCTTCTTAAATCACAAGCAAAGCTTCGTCTTGAAGCCAAACATGATGCCTTAAGCTGTATTGATAACTTAGTCACACAGAACAATCTTTCACAAATTATTTACGTCGATGGTTCTGTTCACCAGTCCACTGGTGCAGCTGGTAGTGCTGCTGTTGTCACACAGAGTGATGGCTCTCATATAGAAATTGGAGCACGCATCAATAACTGGGCCTCTACCCTTCAAACAGAACTGTTTGCCATACTCCTTGCACTCAAATGTGTCCATGTATCTAAGGTTGACACTTTAATTGTAACTGATTCTCTGTCATCCATAAATGCTCTCAACTCATTAAGTATAAATTGTGGCATGCTTTTGTCAGAAGCCAGACATAGATATGGTAAGATTGTGGACAGTGGAGTCAGAGTGCACATGCTGTGGATTCCATCTCACATTGGTCTTCAGATGCATGATAGAACTGATAAATTGGCTAAGCTGTATGCTTTCAAAGAGGGGGTAGATTACAATCTTGGGTTGTCAGTTAGCAGTTTGAGAACAAAAAATACGAAAAGACTTCAAATGAACTTTATTGACTTAAGACTTAGGGAGATTGACACAAGTCAGTCCATCTATCATCATTCCATCATGCAGGAGGAGCCACATGTCTATGGTGCATCCAACAAGATAAGCAGACTCTTGGATGTCACTACTGCCCGGCTCCGGCTGGGTTACAAGTATCTTTTGGCAGGTTAAATCACCACCCCCAGATGTAGACCAAACGAAATGTAAACTTTGCCAGATGGACTATTGTCACACATTGCGTCATTATGTACTGGAGTGTGATAAAATTTAATGAATTTTTGAAACAACTCACTCAGAAGTGTTCAAGAAATGGCTAAGTATTTTATCCACAGTGGTATATTGCAGACCATTCTGGAGAAATACCCTGACTTTGCTAGCTGTAAATAAAGCATTACCACATGTGTGCATGTGTGTGTGTGGTGTGGTGTGTGTGTGTGTGTGTGTGTGTGTGTGTGTGTGTGTGTGTGTGTGTGTGTGCGTGCGTGTGTGTGGGTGTGTGTGAGGATGTGTGTGCGGGTGTGTGTGAGGGTGTGTGGTGTGTGTGTGCGTGTGTGTGTGTGTGTGTGTGTGTGCATGTGTGGGGGGTTGTGTGTGTGTGTGGGTGTGTGGGTGTGTGTGTGTGTGTGTATGTGTGTGGGTGTGTTGTGAGGGTGTGTGTGTGGGTGTGTGTGAGGGTGTGTGTGTGTGTGGGTGTTGGTGTGTGTGTGTGTGGGTGTGTGTGTGTGGGTGTGTGTGTGTGGGTGTGCGTCCTTGTGTGTATGCAAAATATTTGTACGCTCGTGTGCACATGTCCGTGCGTGCGCCCTCGTGTGTGTATGTGCGCGCGCGCGCTAGTGTGGGTGTATGATCCACTTAATATTTGTATTTATAACTCATTACAATTGTGACCAGGTGTGGACGTATCAGTGGTTCATTACTTTGTAATTTGTTTCATGACTGTAACCATGTATAGGAGTGAAGCTGATTCATTACCTCTGTAACTTGCCATGATTAGTGACCAGATCTACCTGGAGTTCATTACCTTTGTAACTAGTTCAGCTATCATAACTTTGGGGTCCACTCACTGGACCCATTATGTACCTTTGTAATCTTTTGACTACCGCCCACAGGATGGGTATGGGTGCATAAAGATATTAAACTAAAGTGTGTGTGTGTGTGTGTGTGTGTGTGTGTGTGTGTGTGTGTGTGTGTGTGTGTTGTGTGTGTGTGTGTGTGTGTGTTGTGTGGTGTGTGTGACTCAACAATCAATATTTGCACCAATAACTCATTACAGTTGTGACCCGGGGGTGGAAGTGTGAATTGCTCATTACTCTATAATTTGTTCATGATTGTAGCCAAAGTATAAACGTAATAACCATTCTACAGAATTCATTACCTTGTAACTTGTGAGCTCATTACCTTTGTACCTAGTTCAGCTATCAAAACTTTGGGGGCCCAGTCCCTGGACCCATTACGTACCTCTGTAATCTGTAAATACCTTTGTAACTTGTCATGATTGTGACCAGACTTACCTGGAGTTCATTACCTTTGTAAATTGTGAGTTCATTACCTTTGTAAATTGTGAGTTCATTACCTTTGTAAATTGTGAGTTCATTACCTTTGTAAATTGTGAGTTCATTACCTTTGTAAATTGTGAGTTCATTACCTCTGTAACTTGCTCAGCTATCAAAACTTTGGAGTCCAGTCCCTGGACCAATTATGTACCTCTGTAATCTTTTGACCACCGCCCACAGGATGGGTATGGGGTGCATAATAAACATATTAAACTAACGTCGTTGTAACGTACGAAATGCTCTTTGATAACTTACAGGTAACAAGTTATACGTCTCTAGAATAGTTTGTTTGACAGCGTCATAACTAATGTACTTGGCAAATGGCAAAGCAGCCATACAAGTTTGAGCTCTTCCTGTCAATGCTGTATGCAGCAATGTTGCCCAGTGCTTACGTGGCCAGTTCATAGCACGTGCCTGGTTCTCAAACACATCAAAATATGTGTCTAAGTCACTTTCAAAAAACTTAGGAACCATAGATGCAGCTTTCTGCACATTAAATGTGTCCTGTGATTTATCAGTCTGTTGTCTTCCCAGACGAACATTTTCTCTTTGGAAATCTTCTTCGTTCAATCTCCTCTGTGCCTCTATTTGTGCAGTCTGCAACATAATGAGGCGTTCAAACCTCTAAAACTGTTCCTGAGAGATAGGACCAGTAGGTAATGGAGGAGTAGGGAAATTAACATGGTCTGGACGGTCCTTAGGTCGGACACTTCGTCCATCCGTCTCTAGAGTGTCTAGATCTGGTCTAGGATAAGTCGATACAGGTGTATAAATACCTGTATATATTGGGCCCGTGCCCAAACAAACCCAGCTATACCTGTACTAAGTTTTCGGGAAAGGAAGGAGCGGCGAAAACTGAGCACACGGGGCTCAGACACAGCCCACTTCTGCTCAGTTGCTTTTTTCATTTTCATCAAATAAGTCATACTTCCAAAATTTGGTGAAAACAGCTTTCTAAATCGAATCAAAAACAGACATCTCTGTATGAGCAGGAAACAATGTATCTTTAATTAATGCTCTGACTTTTTTCGGGCTGTGTAAATCTGTTATACGCAAAAACCCCGAGATATTTGGGTACTTGCCAACACGCCTTGAAAAATTTTAATTACTTAACTCAACAAAGTCGAGTATAAATTTAAATTTGGTTTCACTTAGCATACATCACGAAAATTTTTGTACAAACGAGAGAGGTTTAGGGAAACAAATCCAAAATGGGAAATTTTTTAGTTTTGGGTTTTGTCTTAGAGTTAGAACTCTTTAAACAGTTTTTTCCATCCCTTTGGATCAAGAACTCATCAGGTCCTAAAACCACCTGAAATGTTTTTTACAAACTAAACTAAAAGTCTTCCAGATTAGGAAAGTTTTCAAAGTGTTTGGCCATAGAGTTACAGTTTTTCAAACGGGACAATTTCCCCAACCCCTTTGGACCAAAAAACCCCGGCCCGGGCCCCCCCTTTTTGTTACAAAAAACGCGATTCTAAAAAAACTTAGAAAAATTCCTCCAGGAATACTAGAAAGGACCCCTTCTAGCATCCGGCCCGTTACTGGGGTTTTTGTAACAAGTATTTTTAAACCCTTTTCCAATTTTTCCAAATTAAAAAATTTAGTAAGGTTTTAATATCTTTTGGGTTACAACTGGGAGGCTACTAACTAAAAATTAAAATTTTAAAAAATTTAATTTAAATAGTAAGTTTTTTAAAAAGGTAAATTTTCAAAATTTAAATTTAATTTCAGCAATCAAAATAAAATCAATCCTCGAGTTCAATATTTTTGTGCTGAAAACACATATCCCCCTTTTATAATTCCCTTTAAATACCGTCAGGTTTCCTTAAAAAATTTTAAAAAATATTAAAAAATATGTACAAGTAAGTTTTGTGTATGCGTTAAGTGCACTTAAGTAGTTTGCTAAGTCTCAAGACCGAATAAGACTTTAAAAAAAGTGACTGACCCCAAAATCTTTCAAATAAAAAAAACTTCTTTACCGCCCGGCAACCCCCAAAAAGTCCCACTTTTAACAACAAAGAATGGGTAAGCCCAAAAAGCAAGGGAATATCAAGCGACTGCGACACAGAACAGGAACAAAAGGGTAATAAAAACGACACTAAGTAGGGACCCTCTGCAGATCCCCACAAAAAATTACAAAAAATCCCAAAAACTGAAAACTAGGGTTTAGCATAAAAAAAAACTGTTACTGTGACAATAAAACCCGGAACCATACAAAATTAGGTCAGAAACCCTTTGCTAAGGACCTGAAAGTTCAGAATGTCAATGTGACACACAACCTCAGTACAACGTCGAAAACACAAAATCTAAAAACTTCTGTTTAACAAAGTTCTAAAAGAACTAAAAAGAATAATGAACAGACAATCTGTCCAACCCCCAAGCGAGTCCCACAGCAAAACCCGAAAAAATTCCCCCGAGAGGGGAGGACAAAAAACCCCCCCCCCCGATCACGTTTTAGCTACGGGACAAAATGCAGCCCCAAAGCCGGGAGTATTAAAAAGAGGGGACAAGCGATAATTACAGTAGTTTTTACAAACAAGAAAAAAAATGAGGGACATTTTATAAAACATCCCAACCCAAAATAAGTCCCAAAAAAGAAAATAACAGTTTAAATAAAAATATAAAGTCAACATTTTTCGATTTTTGCTAAAAATCGCCAAAAATAAGCAATATAAAATTAAAAAAAAAGGTAATATCCCTTTCACTATATATATACATAATCTTTGCTTACCCTCTTCAGGGGAGTTTGCAACACACCCGAATCTGCTGACAGTGTCTTCCATTGCAGATACTGCAAAGTCCAGGCGGAAATCAACAAATCTTTCAGTGGGCTGCCACAGAAAACAATATGAAGTTCAACGTGAGAAATTTCAATTACTCAGATATGGTAAACATGAGGAAATTAATTCTTATCTGTGTACAAAAACAAAATTCTGGCCACAAAATAGAGCGAACACCAACGTCAAAGACCTGGCGGAGTGTCGTTCATGTCGGCGGTGGATCTCACCTTCAAGGGACCATAACATTGTATCAATGCCATCTGCTAGAAAAATGAAGGATGGATAATGAGAACCTCAAAACTAGGGAGTCCAAGCCCATGATGACATCTTCAAGTCACTTGTTCTATCTAGGCCTGGAAATTTTGTGCACAATAACGCCCTATCAAGGAGGGTGAAATTGCCGACCTAGAAAAGTACAGTGAACTTTCACGGCGCGCATAACGGAAAGATGATGTAAACCACCTCAATTTATTTGGGAAGCGGCTTTTGAGGTCCTAAACCTTTATTCCCTGGAACGCAGGAGGGAGACGATACATGATTATATACACCTGGAAAATCGAGAGGGACCTAGTACCGAACTTGCACACGAAATCACTCACTACGAAAGCAAAAGACTTGGCGACGATGCACCATCCCCCCAATGAAAAGCAGGGTGTCACTACGCACGTTATGAGACCATACAATAAGTGTCAGGGGCCCGAAACTGCTTCAACTGCCTCCAGCCACACATAAGGGGGATTACCAACAGACCTGGCAGTCTTCAAGCTGGGCACTGGACAACCGCCTAAAGTCAGTTTCCTGATCAGCGGGGCTGTGGCTCTTATGTTGGTTTGCGTGCTGCCAGCAGCATACAGCCTGGTTGATCAGGCTCTGATCCACCAGGAGGCCTGGTCACAGTAAAGGGCCCGCGGGGGCGTATTGACCCCCGGAACTCTTCTCAGGTAAAACTCAGGTAAACCAAGTGCATAGAATTTGAATGAGGCCTGGCTTTGGCTGCCTTCGGTTTTTTGTGACTGTGTTCCATACCTGGTGCGTGTGTTTCCTGTCTTATTTCTATTCTTCAGCATTAGTGCTAACAATGGTGCCTTCACAGTATTTCTGGGAATTCATCTTCACTATTTCTCGGGGCCATTCTCTTGTTATTTTTTTTTTTTTTTTTTTCTATCTCCAGTGGTATTGCTAGTTACAACATAGGTTCTTTGCTGTTCCTTGTCTACACCTGTTTCCCCACTAGATCTTCCTGTTTCCCTCCAAGGCCAGTAACCAGCTAACATTCATTTCTCTTCTTACAGTTACTGTCTGCCAGGACAGCATCTGTACAGGGGTGATAGCACCTTCTGGCCCAGAATTTTTATTTTCCAATCTGTTATAGATTGCTGTTATGTTTTCTATGAGGCCGCTTTGATGTTATATCTTATTAATATCAATGTGTTTTATCCCACAGTTCGTTCTCTTCTGGGTATATCCAAAATACACTCCCTGGTTTAATATCTCTTGTAATGATTCCTGTTTATCTACAAAAGGCGCGTGTCCCTCGGAAAGTTGCTGGTTAATCCACGCCAGTAGCTGTTTCTTTATTTGGTTGCAGACTACAAAGAATTATAATGTGATTTTATTGGTTGTTTTACGTATAGTCTACTAATAATCTCCTTAAACTAAGCTGAAATTGCTCACCATTAAGAACATCCAAACGTATTTCATGTGCCTATACATATACAGACCAATACACGCAAATATGAACACTCCACTCTCAAAACTTCTCCTCACCAACTTAAACAGGACACTTGCCAACACAAGACACAGATTCTTTTTGATATACTCGTGTCATTATCACACTGTTGTAAAAACTCTAGGCACATATAGGGCCCCTGAAATATGAATTCATTACCAGAAGATATTATTCTCTTTAAGGATAACAATGCGGGGTTTAAGATTTTGGTTTGTGTAGTTTTACATGTAATTAAAATACAAGAGAGGCTACTGGGATGGAATTTAATGTGGCAAAGTCTAAGAAATATGGACTAGGAATAACGTAAATAGAGGTGGGACTGTAGTGCGAGGGTGGAGAATGTGGTGGGATCAGCTACTGATTTGTGGGATAGTGTAGCTTAAGGAATGATAGGGTCGCACAAGAGGTAAATCGATGCCGGCACCGTGGATGGGGGGTATTGAAAAGATTGGCGTGGTTTGCGGGACGGCGCAGCTAACGTTGCATCAGAAAGGTCATTGTGACCGGAACGTGCTGTTTTGTATAGTAAGATATGGCTCGTGGTGGCAGTTTTACCCGCTGAGGCGGCGAGAGGTGCAACGGTTGCCAACATGGGTTTTTCCGATTTATATGGGGATGGGTTGTGTGTGGCTAAGTAGAGGGGTGGTGAGATTCCCGTTGCCACGGGGGGCTGGGGCTTATACATTTAGAAAAGCGTATTATGATGAGGTGTATCTAAAATGCGGTATTTGGGGGGGGTGTGGCGAGGAAAGGGGGGCTTGAAATACTGGCTGTATGGATAGCACGATGTGTGGGGGTGGTTAGGTTTTAATGATTGGTGAGGCCATGTTGAGGGTTTTTATGACGGTGAGGGATCCGAAGCGCCTTAAATTGAGGATTTAGAGAGGGTGGGGGGTGGGTCTGTGGGTGGCGGCAGTTGAGGGGGGCATACCCCATGTTGCGTGGGGGATTATCTGAAATGTTTACGGCATTGCGTATTAAACCAGGTGATGGGAGTGTTAATGTTTAGGTTTCTCTTGGATTCTTGCCGTCTGGTTTGTGTTATTAATAGGAGACTAAGGGAGGGTGGGCGAGTGCAATGATTGTGGATGTTCCGAGGAATATTTTTCATGCGGTGTATTTTTTAATTGTTTAGAAGCTGTGAGGGTATGGTTAGGTAGGGTAGTTAGGTTAGTGGGTGGGGAAAGGGTTTCAGTGTTAAGGTGTTAAGTTTGATATAGGTGGATGAGTCAGATGGTGGTGAATGCGGTTGCGTATGGCGCGTTACTATTTTATTTATTGTCTTGGGCTATGAGGGATGGTGGGTTGTGAGGGAGGTGGGGTGTGAGGGGAGGTTGGGTGTGAGGGAGAGTGCGGAGTGGATGAAATAATAAAGGTGTTAGGCGGCCCCACCATTTATAGAACGAAAGTGTCGCAATAGGGAAATCTTTATGGGGGATGGGGGGAACAGTGTTTACTGAGGTTATTTACGGAGTTTTAAGTTAAAGGATTTACGGGATTTAAGTGTAAATGGGTAGGACGGGCTAGTTTCTTGAGAGGAGATGTGTGGATGGCCTTTTTAATGTGGTGTTGACTGGATTTGCACTGATACATTTATGCTTATCCTGTGTAGTGAGTGTGGTGCTGGGTGGTGTTTTTACACTTTGTGTTCCCTTTATGTTGTGAAGATTTTGATAGTACATGTAGTAATGTTTTGGAGACTACATTCATTCGTTGTGTGTAATCCAAGGTGAAAGAAAAGGTTAGAATCTTAAAGTTTTTATGGTGTGAGAATGACTGTTCGTTATTGTGAGAGTGCTTCAAAGAAATGTTTATGGAAAGCACATATCAAAATGGTGTTACTAAGGTATGCCATATGACTGTATCGAATAATGCTGTGATACAAAGTCCCGGGTTTCCCTTCTTGTTGGATGCATTCTGTAAAGACAATTTCTGTATATCAAAGGTACGAGTTTACATACTGTAATGAGTAACGTGGTACAGTTTTTATCTTATGCGAGATTTGTATTTTGTACATAAAGGCCTAACATATAAATGTTTCAGCGGCCTGGTTAAGATTATATAGTACATGTCGAGTGACACTGTATGTTGTAGGGTAGTGTTAATATTTTAAAGTACACGCTGTTGTTTACCTTTGTGCTTATTTTAATGTTTAAAAAAAAGTCACATGTAAGAGTATAATGTAAGGAATATAAAAATGTATATTGATTTGTGTAAATACCACATTTTTAGATGACTTTTTTGGATGGTTGCATATGAGTTCAAGTAGGTTTTTATTATGATTAATATGTATAGGGATATAGTGTTGAAAAAGTTTTGGGTGGATGGCCCCCCGTGTTGGTATGAGATATTATCTTGATGCGGGCAAAGTTTTCTATTGTTATTAAGAAAGTAGTACCTACGCTTTTTAGTATGTCAATTTTTGGGGTATTTGATGGGGGGGGGCCCTTTTATTAAAAGGGCACAAAAAGTACGATTTTTTATAAATGTACCTTGGGGGGGGGGATGTTGGGTTTTTTTAATAGTATGGGGTGGGGTTTTTTTTCCCTTTTAAAGAATTGTTTTGTATATAAAATTGGCATAAGATGTTTAAGTGTGTGAAGTAATTCTCGGGAATGTTTTTGGGTACCCCTGTGCGAATTTTCTTTTTCTTTTTTGATGGTGTATTTTTTGTACTTTAATTTTGCTGTTAATGTTGTTTGGTTTCGTAAAATGTTTGTTTACCGTTAATGTATACTGTATTTTTAAATAAATAAAAAAAAAAATGTATGGGGGATGAGGGCATTTTGTGTCAGCAAAAAGTTAAAGTTTTTGTATTTTGAAAATGTAATTATAATTTGGTAAGAATGATACTATGTTCTTTTTTTATTTAATCCCCCAAAGGGGGGGCCCTTGGCGTGGTAAGAGGTCTTGGTCTGAGGAAATTAGACCTGTGGGTCTTCTTCCTCGACCGAACCTAATTACCCCCCAAATTTCCCCCCCTCCGCTACCCCAATCCTCCCCATCCCCCCCCCTTTTTTCCTTTCCTCCCCTCCCCCCACCCCCCCTTTTTCCCCTTCCTTTTTTTGCCCTTTTGGGATTTCTCCCACGGGCCCCTATTCCTGGTAGGGGAAAGGATCCCGGGGTCCATCCCTTTCCATTGAGGTTCTTGGGGTTGGTGTTTCCCATGGAATCTGGATCGCCTGGGGATGCCCCCAAACCCTCCCCCGGTATCCCGGGGTGCTTGGGTGTTTTTCGGGCGCGGTGTATCTCTGGAAGCCCCCTTTCGGATTCCGGGGGGTGGTGCCGAAGGGGTATGTTTTTGTGGGGATATCCGGCCGCCCTCTCTTTTGTCCACCGAGGTAGTCAGCAGATGTGGGGTTTGTATCCCGGATTGTTATTTACTAGCATGATGGGTAGGGTATGGCAGGGGCCCCTCCACGCGTACTTGCGGTGCAAAGGGCCTTTTGGGGGCGTGGGGGAGATTTTGGCCTTTCTTCCCCTGGCCCCTCCCCGGTCCCCCCTTTTTTATATTCTTTTTTTTATTTTTTTTTTTCTTCTTTCTTTTTTTTTTTTTAAAAAAAAAAAGAAAAACCTACCAGGCAGCCTAGTCATGAACCGGGCCCCCCGGGGTTTTGATCCCGCCCCCCGTTTGACCCCGCTCGTCTTTGGACCACTTTCGACTCCTCATGCCTCTGTACCTTTGCGGTGCGTTTCCTCACCCCTTAGGACTGGGGCCCTTTCGATGACTCCTTGATTTATCGGCCTTCGCCCCCTCTGCTAGCTTCCGGCCTCCCCCTCTACGGGCGGAAATTTTCAAATCCCCCGACCCTTCCCGCGGACCAACTCTGGTCCCACCCTAATGCCAAGACTTTCCCTGTGATGATACTTCTCCCCTTTCTTCTTCTCGGAAACGACGACAGCCCTTCCCCTCCCCTTTTCCCCCTCATTTTAGATGACAATGGACAAATTTTCTTCACTTTACGCCCGCTTCCTCTCGCCTATCTTTTGACCTAGAGGGAAGGCACTCCTCCCCTGTTGGTAAAGATATTTCTTTTCATGCTTTTTAAGCGGTATGCACATATTACCGTACAGAATGTACCCACTCGGCTCTCTCGCTTTCCCATATCGATACTGTTCCTGTCACTCTTAAAAAAACATCTTTCCCCTCAATTCTTGAGTGGTCCCCTCTTTCTGCCCCCACCATTTTCAAAAAAAAAAATTTTCCAGAAATGTGGCACTGACACTTGAACAGGGGAACCCAAGACCCCCAACCCTCAAGGTAGCACTTACGTTCTTCCTGCCGTGGGAGAGACGATCCTGAAATGTGCCCTTTTAATTTTTGCACCCAGAACCCCATCCTCAGTTATATAGCGGGACACGATTAAAAGTTCGAAAGGTGACCCCTACACCAACCAGGAAAATTGTGGCGTTTTTGGCCCATCCGCAAAAATTTTGCGACTATCGCCGAATCCCCAGTTGTGGTGCCGAGACCATTAAAATACGCTTGCAATCGATCTCCCTTTTTTCCCTTTAAAACTGTATGAGGCCCCCCCTTTCATACTCTCCCCGTTGTCAGTTATTTAAACGAGCGGAAATGACTTAAAAAATCGAAATGACCGTTTGAAATAACCATACCCCCGGCGGGATTAAACCCCCGGGGTCATAGAGTCCAAAAACCCGCCCGTGGCTACCCTAGCCAGGAGCCACAATAAGTTTTACCCAACTAGGTATTTTTACACCATAGGAAATTTTGCCGGCACCTCGGACCACAAATGAAAGTTTTTACAGACGAATCCCCAGCTAGCGTGCCGTGCGAACCTAGCTCAAGTCCTTCCTGCCGTAAACATGATAAGAAATGAAGACACTTTGAAAATAAACCATACCCCGGCGGATTAACCGGGGTATAGAGTCTCAAAACCCCACCCCGTCGCGCTACCACTAGACCAGCTAGCCACTAGCCCAGCTAGGGGAAATCCTTTCCCTAAAAGAGACAGAAGGGTCTCCCTTTGCCTGGCAGTTTCTCATCCCGCCTCCAAGGAACTCCCACTTGTTTTTATTCCCGTGTTCAAAACGTCCCCCACTTCTGGTATCCCTCTTCTACACCCACCTTGGGTTACCTCTCCCTTAACACTCCTGTATCTAACCCTTTTGTGTCCTCGGTAGACGCCCCCTACTTCAACGCCCAGTCTAATCTCGTTTTTTTTCGAGTTCTCTCTCACAAGCCAGTATCGACGAGACCTCGTCGACACCTCTCCCAATCGCCCTTTACTTCTAAAAAGTCAAAAAAGGTTCTTTAACACCCCCTACCATCTTCCACCTCTCATTTTACCCCCCCTTGCCTCGCCCCTGGTTCTTCCCCTCTCACTGGTCAGTTACAAGGTAGGGTTCCCCCCTCCTCCTTGACTTCCCCCTTTCCCCCCCCTTTTCCCTCCGTTTCCTTCCTCTTCTGCCCCCTCCCAGGTTCCCCTTTTCTGCCCCCTGCCACCTTCTCCAGTTCCCCCACCTTTGCCCCCCCCCCCCCGGTACAGTCCAAAAAAGTTCCAATCTTTATCTCCTCCCCCTACCATTCCAATATTGTCCCTAACGTTTTAAAATTTTCCGAAACACTTGAAGCAATCTTGATTATTTGCGAGACCAAACCCATCAATGGCCCTGATCCCCCTTTTCCGCTCTTTCTCTCTCCTCTGCTCCATCGCGCAACCCCCTTTCTTCACAGCGCACCGTTCCTTCGCTGCTTGAAGTTTTCCCACTCCCTCCCATGTGGCTTTTCTAACCTCTAGTCGTGGAAAACCCTACCTGCGGATTTAAAGATTTTTTACTTGCCAATCAGGCCATTTACAGGGGGAATATAGCGGCTTCAGGGTAATCGGGGGGTGGCTTCGATGTTACCCCCATTTGCCCTGTTGGTTTTTTCTTACAGGACCAAATTACTCTCTGCTGTTATTTCTCAATCTCAGGCTATATTTATTGTATTCTTGATCCTTTTTTTGATGGGCCTTTTTTGAAAGTGCCCCTTTTTCTACGCACTGATTTCCGCCCTCAGTATTTGTTCATATTCGCTGCATTACACAGCAGCCCTACCACTTAAAAAGGGGGTATACGCTCTGTTCTTTTTATCTCTCTCCTTTCGGGATTATCTATTCCCGGTTTTGCCTTATTTTTTCGTCTTCCGCCACCCATTTGTTACTTGGTGATTTTAATGCCCCCATTTTTCTGGGGGGGTCTCAGTGATTCCCCTGGAATTCATTGAGGGTTTTCTTGCCACCCACCCCCCCATGTTTTAAATACAGGTACTCACACCTTTTGTCCTGGATCATACTCTCTCTTGCATCGATCTCTGTCTGTCTTCCCCCGCCCCCATTAGCTTACTTGTCTTTCTCCCCGGGCTTGCATGACAGTACATTTCCCAAACATTTTCTTCCCCCTTCTATTCGCCACCCCTTCGCACCCCCCCGGGAATTTAATCGGGCAAATTTGGAAAATTTTTCCCACCTAACTTTTTTTAAAGAGGTTCCTTCTTGTCCCCCTCGAGGCTTTTACCCTCTTCTCGCCCCTTTTCACTGCGCTTCTCATTCTATACCCCCAAAATTCGGGCGGGATTCTCAAAAAATGCTGCCTTGGTGGCTTTGCTTGTGCTCGTGCAGTACGTTTGAAACCGCGCATGGGGCGGTACCGGTAAATAAACCACGAGCGATCCTTATTTTTAAAAAGAAGCGGCGTCGCTCGCCGTGTCATCCGTGCGTAAACGCACTTGTGGCGGATTTTGTCTCCCCCATCCCTCTGCTTCCTCTATAGTGCAGTCTGGAAAAAATCGAAAACTGAGTGGTTAAATATTCTCCGCCCGGCTCCTGTTCTGCGGGTTTCCGGGGTTGATATAGCAAACCATAGATGTTGCCAATGAATTGTCTATCTTTTGGGCCGTATTACCGGGGGCTCCATCTTGCCCCTCATTTTTTCCTCAAAGTCTGCCCGAGATTTTGCACCCCTTTGGGCTTTTTTTTTTAGAGAAAACATATAATGTGCCCTTTTCAACTTCAAGAACGGAGGGAACACTCTCAGCTTGCGATCTCGGGGAGCTGGGCCCGACGACATTATTCGTATGCTACAACATTTACATCAGTCAGCCCTTCGTCCCATTCGCCTTCCCAAATTTTTTTGGTCACAAGGAGTTCTTCCAAGCTGTGGAAATCCGCCATTGTTCCCTTTTCCGAAACCCGGGCCTTGGGGGATGAAACCTCCCCACTATCGTCCCAAATTTCTCTTTCCGGCATTCGCAAAGTAAAGGAACCCTAGTAAATAACGTTTGTGGGGTTTTAGAGACACCAGTCTCTCCACTCGTCAATAGGGTTTTGTAAGGGGGCGTTTACCATGACCCCCTTTCTACGTTGGGTGTATGTTCGTAATGCCTTGCGAATAACCTCAGTTATTGCCACTTTTTTGCCTTTAGAAGGATATGACAAACTTGGAGGTATAATATTTTTTGCCCAAAACCCCCTCCTTAGGCCCCTTTGAGGCAATCTACCATCCTTCCTTAAAAACTTTTTAAATGAAGGCATTTCCCCTGTTCGGGTTTAAAAATGTGCCTCCCCCGGGCTTTTTCCAACGAAGGGTGTCCCCCAGGGTGTGTTCTGAGCACAACCTTTTTTCCTTGCTATAATGATTGGCCCCTAGTTTCCATCAAAAATTTGGCATTACTCTATGTTTATGACTTCGCGATTGCTGGCAGGGCTGACGTCACCCTCATACAGTTTTTCTCCAACATGCAGTCGACCATGTTAAATTTGGGGCCCCCACACGTGGGTTTAAAATTTTTCCCGCACAAAACCCACCCAAAACACTTTAAAGACGCTCTGTATCTCGATCTCCCTTTTTCCATAGGGGTCCCCTACCCTGAAGTGTACAGTTAGTTTTGGGCCCCCTCTTTTATGTAGGTTATCCCGGAAACCCCACATTACCTCTCTGAAGGGAACTTTTCACAGCCCGGGTGAACCTTTAAAACCCTTCTATCTTTTATGGGGGCTGTCTCGAACCTCCTTTGCCTACATTCCCCCTTATTTATCGAAAAATTGATTATGGTGACCAGATCTATTCGCGGGACTCTGCTACTTCTTAGCCTTAACCCCATTCATACCAAGGGGGTTAATTTATGCCTTGGTGCTTTTCGCTTTCCCCCGTGAGAGCCTCTATGCAGAAACGAAGTTTCCTCCTTATCCCATCCCCCCCCTGATGCCCTTGTTTGGCTACTATGTACGCTCTCATGATCTCCGCAATCCTCCCATTTAAGAAAGGTCACTGATTTATAGCATTCTTTTTTTTTCGCGCCCCCGTTTACTCCCCTCCCTTCCTTTTCGCCTTCATTCGCTTTTTTTCTTTTTCAACGACCATTTCTATGTACATGTCACTCACTTTTTTCCCCACCCCCCCGGGAAAATTCAAACTGTTCGAGTCTGTTCTTTCCCTCCCTTGCTAAAGCCCAACTGTTACGGTCCTTCCCGCCCTTTTTCTTTACCAAATTTCACTCTCATTTCTTGCCTTTTTGTGTACACGTGGCTTAAGTCTTTGACGGGTAGGGTTCGCAGCAGTGTTTCCGGTAGTATTTTTACGCTGAATTATATGCCATCCCCTTCAGCCCCTTTTCCATTGATTATGCCGTGTCATATTTGTGGTTGTCTCAGATCCCTTTTGCTTTCAGGCTATACAAAAAATTTGATCACCTCCCCCTTAGCCTCCCTATCCAACTTTGGTATGCCGCATCTTTTACCCCAAACAAAAGAATTGTTTTTGTTGGGGCCCTGGTCATTTGACGTACAGGGGAATGAAAAGGGCAAAACTGCTGGCGGTCACAGTAATGACCCACGTTTCTTATAGAGGTATTCCATTTAGGACTATTTTTCTGCAAAATCTTCACACCCCTTGGAACAACGTTTTGGCTACTATGTCGGCAACAAACTTCAAACTTTAAACCCAGTATAGGTTACTGGCCCTCTTTTTTTCACCAGTGTCGAGGTTGGGGAGACTACTCTCTCCCGTCTTTGCATTGGCCATACTCGTCTTACTCGTGGATATCTCATGGAGAGGCGTCTTGCTCCTCTCTGTGAGAATTGCCAAGCTCCATTATCAGTCAGCCACATTCTGTTGGACTGCCCACATTATCAACGAGCACGCATAATTTACCTCTGTCGTCGTCTTCGCTCCGCTGCTCTCTCTTTACCTTCCCTTCTCGCTGATGGGCCCACCTTTCATCCGGACTCTCTCATTGACTTTTTGACAACAACTGACTTACTTCACAAATTCTGATACCTTCAGCCCTTTCTACTTCAATCTCTTGCTACCCTCTACCCCCGTACTATCCCCTGCCCCGCTGTTTTCTGTAACCTGCTGATCATCCCCGCTCCCTTCTGCCATCCAATACCCTCGCTTCCTTCCCTACCCTGCAGCGCTGTATAGCCCTTGTGGCTTAGCGCTTCTTTTTGATTATAATAATAATATTTATTTAATGTATTGTATTGTTTTAAATAAAATATATAAAAAAAAAAAAATTCTAGTGTTGGATTATATTAAATATTTACATAAGCTAGTTTTAAAGATGAGGTAGCATGTAATGTATTCTCTTATATTTTACGTGTAAACTCCATGTTATACAATGTTGTTATGACAGTTTGAAGTTCATGGTTGATGCATTATTATTACTGATATTAAATATTGTGGGTGTATATTCTTCCGCTTATACAGGTGTGTGTGTATAGCAATGTAATGTCCATATCTGTTTTCCTATGTACTTTTATATTTTTGTGGTTTGTTTTGTTCAGGCATCACCAACTTCTGGTAAATTCCCATTAAGGTTTAATGAGGTAAGGGTATAACCCTAATTGTTAGGTCACTTAAGGTATTTCTTAGAACGGTGTATGTAAATATTTTTGTCTGCACTGGCATTATTAAATATTGTAAAAGGAGGAGTTTTGTAGGACATGTTGTTGGATGTGTAACTGGTGGTAATATGGCTATCAGCTATAGTGTTATTTTAAGTACTGGGATTGTGTGATAGAGGATTTTGTTAATATCCAGTATAGTTCTTCTTTCATTAAACTCTTATACATTCTTGTATTTGTTGTAAGTAAATGAGTGGGCAATGAACTGGATTATATGAGAATGTCTTTGTATATAATCTTTCATGTACAATGTAAATAAGTGTGACATTCTTTGGATTATATTGCCTTTTGTGTTATAAGATACTGGTTGTATTTTATGGATATAATAAACCCACCTGTATGTTCAGGTGTGGGTTGTCCTTAGTGTAGTTACATGTATGTTAGGCATTTTTTGGGGGGTATCAAACATTTATAGTTGAACGTGTGTTTCTTATGTATAAGTTTAGTGCTGGGATAGGGAACGTGGATTTGTTTTGTTTTTAGTATTTAAAGGTACACATGTCTTTGTTTATGTGACGTATGTATAGCATACATGTATAATGTGTATTGTGTTTTTTAAATAAAATATAAAAAAAAAAATAGTCGTACATACCGGGCAGCATGGGCTAAGAGCAAGTCGCTTTTGTCTGTTGCAATTGCTAGAGCAATACGACGTGGTCTAAGATGCATTGGAAGATAAACAAAACGTTAATGAAGCGCACAGTGGTTTTGCAAAAGCTCACATAATACTCACAACAAAATAAATGTTTATTAAAACAACAATATTCCTATTGTTTATTATTTTTTTTAGTCCTTTGTTTTTAAACTCTCTGGGTTGTTTTTTTAAAGCAAAAACCCAGAGAGTTTTAATAAACAAAATAAAAAACAAAGGCGCACCAGTGAAGAGCTCTGTTCCCCCGGGCACAGTACAACCCCATTTCTGCTTTTTTTTTGATATCTACATAGACAAGACATAAATCAAGCACGAAATCTTAAAACAATGCGATAATTCCAAAATTTTCCTTTAAGAGTAAAAATTTATGAAGACAGAGCATCTTACAGTGGCTATAAATAATAATATGGTGTTTGGGCAGCAAAGATACGTAACCTTTTTTGGGCGCTTTACACCCCCTCTTTTTAAAGGGCTTTTCCCCCAAACCCAACGAACCAGGTTGCCAAGAGTTATGGGGCCCCCCCGTTCAACTAGTGACCGGGTTCTACCAATAAAAATGTTTTTGGAAAACGCGAGGTTTTTGGGGGCCCCGCTCCCCTGCTGCCCTGTCTTCCCATTCTAAGCTGGTTGAACCCGGGTCTGCTATCTTGGGGTTTTCAAAATTTCTCCCTTGCTTACCGGGGAGTGCCTTTACTATCACGCATATGTACATTTTGCTTTTCAAAACTGGTAAGGATAATAAACCCTAAATTTTTTTCTGCGTGTTTTTTTGCTCCCATTACACCTGGAAAAACGGCCATTTGGAACCGGGTTTGAATAGGGTAGCCTGCCCCGAAAAGCTGGACTGGACTTAGAGAAACGGTTGAGCTTAGGGGAACCAAGCGGAACATTGTGCAGCTTCTGTCGGTTTTGCTTTAGTTTTGCCTAGCTTTACAAATTTTGCGTTCAGTTGTTTTAGGGTCCCTTGCTTTTGTTGATCTTTCAACAGCCGCTACACTTGTTCGGTGTGCCCCCCCCTTCGCTAGGGCCCAATCTTCAGAACATGTAGCTGCTGCTTTCTTTGAAAATTTTGGTGCAGTTTTTTACTAGCCTTTGGGTTTTGGGAAAATTTTTTGCAGTCAGTTTTGCTTGAGGGCGTATTCGCAATCGTACGTGAAAAGCTAAGGGGTTTTCTGCAAATTAACTTTTTACGTTGGGTTTTCTGCAATCGTACGTGCTAGCGAAAAACAAATCCCACCTAAAAATAACTCGGGTGTGGGCATATATTTTTGCATAATCTACCAAAATTGTCCCACACGTTGTTAAATTTGCTTTTCCATTGGCATTACATACAAACGCCTCAAAAACTGCACAACTGCGTTCACTGATTGCTGACAATTATAAGAGATGGCACATCAGACTCCCCCCTACGGGAGCTGGGGCAAAAACTCCTATTTCTCGCAGGAGGAAATTACACCTACGGAGAAAAAAATGGTCAGTATAGTGCGCTGGTTTTCCCTCAGGGGTAATCAGCGTCTTTGGCATTTGACGGAAAAAAACAATCTTGACAAACTAGGAACAGAGCATTCGCAAGGGAAAATAGATAGGGAAAAAAAGGAGGCAGTTTTCGATTCTGTAAATGATTTTAGTTTTAAAAAAAAGCAGTACAGTTTGTTCCCCCCAATGGGGGCCGAACCAGAGCAATTTTCAAAAAGCTTCGAAATCAGGCCGAGGCTTGGGGTGGCCGGAACAGCATTGGGGCATCGGGGGTTTCATACAGCATTATTGGGTAAGGCACGGGTTTAAAACTCGATTAAATAGCTGAATTTTCTGATTAAAAGTAGTGAAACCACAGGGTTGGGGAGCATAAAATTTATCCCACCAAACCGCAATTTTTTTTAAAATAAGCGGGCGGCAGTTTGGTCAATCCCTAGGGATTTTGTAGACAGAAAAATCAAAGCTTTCCCAGGGGTAAAGAAATTGGTGTCCTCCCTTTGGGGGAGCGAAGTTTATTCCGTTTGTTTCCTGCTGGAGTCTGGGTACCAGAGGTTGAGTCTTTCTCGGGACGTGACTTAACCACTGCATTGGGGGCACCGGGTTTTGGCTTACCTTCAAAACTAACCGCTCCTTGCCCCGAGCGGCCCGTCTCTTTTTTCAACAGCCGGCATGAGCAGAGATCGTAAACCCTTTGGAGAAAAATGCCACCGGGGGAAACGTCACGCACCAAAAAATCACTGGTGACCCAAACGTTCTCAACATTGGTCCACCTGCGGAAGGCAAACTACCGGGGTGTCCGAAAACAGTATCCAGAGAGAACCGCCAGAACGACCCCAGCAACGCAACGGGGAGTAAAGGGCAAGCCTTTCATCTGCTTCATGTGCAAAAAGTAGGTCACACAGCCCCAAACTCCCCCCCCAAAAACCCCCAACCCAGGGGAAAATCTCAATATCCCATAACAGTCCCCAGAGAAGTAAAAAAGGAAGGGCCCCCTTATTTTTGCAAAGTCTATTTTCCTTCAGGAAAACCAAAATAACTAAAGTAAAGACCTTTAAAATACGGAGCATTTTCTCACTTTTAAGAGAAGGAATATTACCCCTTTCAAGAAACTTCTTTGAATTCCGTTTTTTGGGAACATTTTGGGAGGACTATAATTCTGTTCCTTGAAAAAAATTTTAGTACAGTGAAAATATTACACGGGGTATTGACTGTGGGTGCTCAAAAGGATTCCCCAGAAAGAGCCATGTTTTTACGGTAAAAACATTACACGTTAGTTCGTGTCCAAACCCTTAATGATTAATTTTTCCCCGGTGTTGGCCATAACTTTGGGAAACACCCCAAAGGGGTTTCTGAAAAATTTTGACCACCTTGGACGACTCCGATCTCGGAAAAAACCCTTGTTTTAAGAGGCACCCTGCCGAGCCTCGTAAAAAATAACAGCCCCGACAACCTTCCTACCCGGGTTCAGGATTGCCAATGCTGTTTCCATGCCCGAGGGATGTCCTTCTGGGAGGAACAACAAAGGCCCCTTTCTTTAAAGTCGCTTTTCATCGCCATGGTAAATCCTCTTTGGGTCTCCATCAAGGAAAGTAAAAACAATTTTTGATCTGCACTGAGACTGGTAAGGAAAGAGGGGCCCCAATTGTATACATTAGTGTTCCAAAAAGTTAGACCCAAAATTTTTTAAAACTCAAAAACTTTATTTGGAGGGCATTAGGAATTACAAAAACCTTGTATAAATCAAAAAGAAATTTTTTTGGCCAAAATTAAAAAAATATGTGAAAAACATATTAGGGGTTGCCGAAATGCAGCAAGTTGGAAAACCGGACATTCCATTAAACCTGGGGACTCTCCAAACCCACACCTGCGATGGAAACCTTTTGCAGATTTTTAAATTTTAGATTTTGTAGCCACTACCTAGGTCAAAGTCGGAAATCAATATTTATTTACATTTTGGATAAAATAACCAAAAACCCTGAAGCAATTCCCATGCGAAAATTAATACAAAGCTATTCTCAAAGCTTTAACAAAATTCTTTTTTGTTTTTGGGATTCCTAAAACAAAAATGACAAGGTACTAACTTTACTGCCAAAACATTTGGGAAAATTAACTAGGTTAGGGGTAATTCACAACTTTTCCATGCCCCATCACCCTCCCAAGGCCCTTTGGGAAAAAATCCACCGACATTAAAAAAAAATGATAAAACTTTTTCATGCACTTTCCACAGACTGGGTAACCTTTGTTGCGTTTTCAGACGAACGGGCAAGAGCACAGGGTAAGTCCCTTTGAGCTGCTTTGGGCACAAGACGAGGTCCCTTGGGTGTCCAAAAGAAGGATGAATGGGAAAGACTTAGCTCAACTCTCTACAACCCGTCTCAAGGTTCGGTGGCCGTCCGTTTTGCCAAGCTAACCTAAAGACACTCAAAGTAAGATGAAACAAGGTATGACAAAGTGCACAATTCGCTCCTTCCATCCAGGGACAAGGGTTGGGGCAGGAACCTAACCCCCACCTTAAAAAATAGATTTACGGGCCCATGCGATGTAAAATAATTTCGATGTAAATTTTTGGAAACCCCATTGATAAACCCCAAAAACAAAAAATTTCCACATTAATCAAATAAAACTTTTCATCACCCAAAAAAAAGTCCCAGTAAAGACTCCCTCACCTCGGGACGACTCTGATTCTTTGCACCTTCTCTGAAATTAAAAATTTAAAATTTCAAATTCGCCTCCTCAAGGGCCTAGCCCTTAAGGGAGGATTATCTGAAAGCAAACAACAAATTTTAAAATGACTTCTACAGTCAAAACCTAATATTTTTTCGGATTGCCGAAAAAAAGACGTTTTGGTTTAAACAGATGAGATTGGGAAACTCTAAACCAAATTAAAAAATCTTCCCCCACAAGCAATCCTGAAAAGCAAAGGCACTTCAGCAGGAAATAGAATTTTTTTTAAACATTTTTTATGGAAAGGAGTCTCATCCATGGGCTTCACCGGATCCTTGTAAGAAGGGGTGATGGGGTTTCGTATTTTAACACCGAAAGTGAAAGAGGGGCACAATTACAGATGCTTTCCCTCTTCCTCGCGGAGACGAATTGACTTTTTGGGTAAGGCTACTTTGTGCCAAATTAGATCCCAAAAAAGGGTACGTCAGGACCTTTCAGTAAGGGGAAGGAAATCCTGCCTTCGTAATTCCAGAGGCCATTACAATACATTACCCCCCTTTAGAAGAAAAAATTCCCCCTTTCCCTTCCACAAAATTTTCCACAAGCATTAAGGCTTGAAGGCACGGCAGCGACCAGATATATTGTTTTGGTGTCTGATACTTGGGAAAACCCTCTTGACTTAAGGCTTTTTTGAACCTTTAAAGTTTCCCCTTTTCATTAATTATCTAAATCTTTTTCCCTTTGGCCCGGGCCCCGTCACTTTTCTAGGGCATGAAGTAGGTATGGTAAAGTTGCACCTAAACTTGCAAAGTTCTTTCTATTAAAGATTATCCAGTTTCCCCCATGATAGGGAAACCTTTAACGTTTCCTAGGGATGATAGGGTTTTACAAAATTCGTAAGAATTTTCTCAATATTGTAGCCCCTCTTCCCCCCTTACCATCCAAAAGTTTTCCCCTTTTAAATTTACCTCAACTGAACCTGCTTTTAAAAAAAGCAAAAAGATTATTGTGTACTGCACCCATCCTTGTCTCCAACTTCTCCAAACCTTTTTTTATTACAGGTTGATGTTGTGATCGGGGTTTGGGGGAGTACTATTACAAATCGGGGAAAAAGGAGTTTCAGCCTGAGCATATTTTTTAGCCAAGTTTTCCCCCACACAAGGGCTTCCAACCCTGAAAAAGAAACCCCGCGCTGGGACTGGCTTTTTAGCATTTTTGAGTTCATGTGGGCCAGACATCGCGGTGTCAGTCACAGTGATCACAATCCCTAGTATATTTTCCCAAAAACAAAGAACCACAAAACAAGGCTTATGACGGGCCTAAGGCTGCAGCCCTAAATATTTCGATTAAATATATTTCCGCAAAGAAAAAATGTTTGGCAACTTTTACTAATTTAAAAAATTTTAAATTTATTAGTTAGGATGTTATTTTAAAACCCTTTTTCAAGCTCTTTTTTTTTTTTTTCCCCTGGTGTGGGTTTTTTTTTAGTGAGGGGATGCGGGGGTACCGTCCCCCTGTATCTTGGACCTATCTAGCCGTCTGACTGCGTCCCTCGAATTTTTGGGTTTTGGGTTTTGGTCACGAGAAAAGTATCAACAAAGTTTTAGGTGGAGAGGAAAGGCGGTCCCATTTTTTTGTGCCATGGCGGCACGGAAAACCCCTGGGGGGGGCAGCCAACCTAGCCCCCGGGGGGGGGGGTGGGATGCAAAGAGTACGTAAACCTTTTAACGGCGCATGTACACACCCTCATTTACAGGGTACCCCCCCAAACCCCGAAACCCGGGTTTCCAGAGTTGGTGAGGGGCCCCGCGTTCAAAAATGACCAGGTTTTTAGCCAATAAAAGATGGTTTTGGCAATCCCAGAGTTATGGGGGTACCGCTCTCCTGCTGCCCTGTCACCCCCTTTTAGAGCTGGGTTTAAGCACGGGCTCTACTTGGCTTTTATTTCTGCCTTGCTACCGGGATGCACTATACTTTTCACTGACAAGTTTACATATTTCTGTTCAAATATTAAGGAAATAAAAGAAACTTTTTCTCTGGTTTTTTTTTTCTCCCATTTAACCCGGGGTAACAGGCCATTTTGGAAAACCCGGGGGTAATAGGGTCATTTGGACAAGTATTATGACGGAAAAAATTTAAGAGATAAAGACTTACGCAGAAAACAAGACGCAAACGAATCTTTCAATAGAATAAAATTCAATAAAAGAAACTAGGAATAAAAAATGCAGGGTAAATCTCATTTAAAATTCAAACTATTTATTGCATACGCAAAGAAAATAAGCTGATGAACTCATAAGATTTCATGGCAAGTGATGCGAAAATAAGTATTCCCTCTAGTTACGTTTTTTATTGCTGGAAAACTACGTACAGTGACGAGCCCATTTCAGGTCAAACCTACAGAGAACTTTTCAGACTGCCCTTTTTAAATTCCTAACTTCTGACTACTGGAACACTGAAGTCGCATCAACTGCACTCTCGGAACGTAGGTAAGAAAAAAATACCTGGAAATACTGGTAGTTGGCTTCAAACCCAAACACTGAAACGCACACATATGAAAGCAAGAAGTATAATAACAGTCTAATGACTGGTATAAATCCCATGAATGTGATCTATTCCTCATGCCTCGATACTTATATTTTTATATAGAAATTATGATCAACCTATGCACCTCGCCTGTCAAAAACGGCAGTAGGAATACAATAACCAGTTGTCCTCTCTGGAGTACTGGCAGACAAGGAAACCTGCATGCTCGCTAGCTGGCTTCGTACCGTCACAAAGTTAGCCTTAATACCATTTGTTAATATTTTCTACCCAGTACTCATAAAACATAGTGCTTGTTACCAATTTTGATGTATCATAAGATGTAAGGTTTATATTCCACTTAGAAGAATTATTTGGAACCTAAAGTACTCTACTATGTACACTAGCTTAGAAGACGCAACTTCAGTACTTAGTAATGTTAACCAAGAACGTTAATGAAGCAAGATTCACAGTAAAGCCCTCTGAACACGTTATTTTCAGAACCGACTTATACGGCACTATTTTGCTGGCACTGGGTGAAATCTCGACTCCCGTCATGATAAGTTTCTTGCACGTTGCTGTTCGTGACTGAAGAAAATAAGCTGTGCTAGAGAAAGCAAAGCGAAATAAGATGTTAGACTGCCCTGTACAATAGAAACTACAAATCAGATAATACCAACATCCTTTAACATTGGGAGAAAGCCCCCTGCACCCACTCAGCATGACGACACCAACACAAGCTACAGAGGCTCCGCTTCTGATGTACTATGAACTCTTCTGTGACGACGTCTGGAGGCTTTCTTTTATGAAGGACTCATATGATTTCTTCCTGTGAGGAGTTTTTCTGTAGTAACCTTCTTCTGTATGGACTCTTCTGTGAGGACTTTTTCTGGGAGTAACTTCGTCAGGTATGGACTTCTTCTGTGAGTACTTCTTCTGTGAGGACTTCTGTGAGACTCTTTTATGTGATTTCTGTGAGGACTTCTTCTAAGAGGACCTCTTTTGTGAGGACTTCTGTGAGATTTCGCTTCGCGAAATTGAAAGAGTATTTTCACTATTCAATTATTTGTCCTATGAACTTTACAGCTTTTGTTGATACAGAAGAATGATGCAGGTGTCTTCCATGCCGGTGCCCACGGTTCCAATTACTGTAACACATCTGGAGGATAGAAGGGACTTGGTGTTGTAGGCAAGTTGGCTTATCTCAGAAGAATGAATGACACCATGAAGCGTGAGTTATACCCAGAAAGGAGAAGAGGGGGAAGGGGGAGGAAAACGAACTAGGCGTCATAACAGATTTCAGAGGCGTCAAAACTACACTCAACTAATAACATTGGTTTATTGGGCTGCGTTTGTGAGGTTACAACCATGAAATTCCATTGCAAGGAATCGCGTTATGTCGATAAAGTATTGTGGATAACCATAACATCAAGTGTCTTATGATGCTCAGTTGATGTTGACACTAATAGAAGCCTGAAATTTTCATAACAGAAATTATCACAATAGGAAAAAAAGCTGGTGAGAATCTGTTAGGCTCGAAACACCAGCTACGAAACAAGCAATGACTGTGTCGGCTCCACTCTTCACAGCCAATAATATCAGACATTATTGTTCCATACACTTACCGGTACACCTGCATCCTGTGCTTCATCAAAACCATACCCGTGACAGGTTTCTTTCTTCTTCACTAAAGACCTGCTGAGCTAACATCCACTTAACGACACTGTACCTGATCTAATGCCGGGGCCAAATACGAGCAGGCAGATCATAAATCTGGTAGGGCTGGACGAGGGCGTGGAGACCAGAAAGTACTACTGCTACTCACAGCTGTCCTCAACATCCACCACACCAGCCCCGGAAAAGCCCACCAATACAAATCTACGTATAGGTGCCAGAATCCGCAGCGAACACAAGAACAGAAACAGACCACCCTCCCAGCACCTAGGCAAGTGCTCCTCTGGTCCACCGAAGGGGCACAAAAGACATACCACTTAACTACTGTCTGCTATAGAAGGTACGATTACTGCCACCAAGCCGGGACATCAAGGAGATCGCTGTCGAAGCAAAAAGGAACTGGGACAGACATGTTCACCAGTTTTTCAAAGATTTATTCTCGGGATCAAATTCACGCAGTATCATAACATGTGGATAACATTGTAAACACGTTTATGCATCCAGCTACTTCTGTTTCAATTCAGGAAGGCGTTAGTGGCCTATAAAAAGACCACATAGCACGTCCCAGGGTTGTTCATGTGTCCTACCTATCTCAAAGTCAAGCTGAACACAAAAATGTGGAGCCAAGCCAGCTTCAATGTTGGTGAGCTCACCACAGTTTAGTCCTGACAATGATCCAACCGTTGGTTGAGAATTTTTATGGAACTGGTCGGATTTTTGCACAAGTTTGCAGCCTCTGATTGAAATTTCCTTTCCAAAGCGATG
This sequence comes from Cherax quadricarinatus, assembly GCF_026875155.1. NCBI lineage: Eukaryota > Metazoa > Arthropoda > Malacostraca > Decapoda > Parastacidae > Cherax > Cherax quadricarinatus. The sequence continues at coordinate 38,149 of NW_026465768.1, forward strand.
TTGATAACCGAATGATTACCTTCACTAAATAATCCTTGACGCCAACACAATAATTCCCTTCCCGCAGCATGTAAGGAAGCCTTCATATCAGCCTTGGCTCGGCTTTCGTTGACGAAGAGGCGGCTTCTGTTAAGGTAATTGGCTTGGAGAAGATATTAAAGCATTACCAGTAAGTATAATTGGAACCTTCACATGCAAGCCTGTCCGCAAATGGAATGAAGTTTTAAGACTAAGGCCATCCTAATAGTAGGATGACACAAAGAAAACTGACTTCAAGGAAAATGGGATGAGATATTTACCTGTGAAATTATTCACCTCTTATTCCGACAGGATGGACCGTCTCTACTAGCAATCAAGAGAAAGCTGACCTCTTCTGAACACTTTGCTGCAAAGATGCCGAGTCCCTGATCGAGTAAAGGAACCTCCTATGCTAGTCCCAAGAACTAGCATATTGTCCATAGTTGTCAGAGATGACAATAAGGCAGGCTGAGTAAAATGTAAGACCAGCTACAGCACTACTCGCAGATATCAGTAACTGTCTAGCACGGTTAAATGTCCTCTTGGAAGAGCAGAATCTGAAAGCAGCAACTACAGACCATGTCCTCTCCTGTAAATCATTGCAAAATGCTTGAGGCAAAAGTACTTGGTAAAGACCAGCTGCTAATCTATTGTTAAACTCTCCACCACTGGATCAGTCGCTGGAGGTATCCCACTTCAGCTGTTAATGCTGGCACTTTCAATTTCGAATATAGCACCCGGACTTTTAGGCAAAACTCCAAGCACTAGGAGTCTCTGGCTTTGGCACTACCTCTCTTTAGTGACTATCCACGGGGTTCTCTAAGGTGTTCTCTAATGGATCTCTAAGGTGGTTCTCTAAGAAGTCAATCAAGACACTCTATCGAGCTAGTGTTCCTCTGAAAGTGCGCTGAGGCCATTGTTTAGGAAAAGACTACTTCATTAAGCGTGTAAGAATCAGAGAATGTCTTGTATATCAAATGACTGTACTCTTATATGTACAAATCCAAGAAGGAAAATACCAGCTATTTTTTCAGGTACATCAACCTGGAAACAATGGCAGCTACATTGCTTCTGAGAAAACACAGATGTCTCTAGGCAAAATGATTGGAAGTGTTGGAACCTGAGAATGAGGTAGATATCTTGGGGATGAATCTTAGATTCCAAACTTCTATGAAAATCAGTAGTAAATCTTGAAACAAGTCAGCCGTCCCCTAACTCCTCTTATCTCGGATTTCTATTGAGAGAATAGAGAAGAGATCAGACGAACATATCAGTCGCCTGGACTCTGTTTTAGATAGAACTTCATTCAACAAAGCTTTCATCATGAAAGAGATGTGGTTTGTCCTTACGGTTATGTAAAAAGACAATATTTGCCAGGTGCCACACCTGGCTTCAACTTCCGCGGACGGTTGAGAAGACTGCATTTATATAACCACAAGAAGGCAACAAAGCATCAACTACACTGGTTGGCTTACCCTCTTAAGAACTGGCTTCATATGAAGGTCAGCCTACCTAGATGACTCGAATCAAGATCATGTTAGTACAGCATAACAAACATCGCAGTGAAATAAAGTCCATTGATCTAATGAATCGCTGTCCCTAGATGTCTCCACTCAGTTTGTTTTTCCTTGTTTTTGTATTTTTTTCATAACAAAAAGGCGTTCCAAATGAACCCAGGTAGGTAACAGCGTTATTGGAAATAAAGCTAGGAACTCTTAACTACTTGTAAAATCTCTGTAAATGAGAAGAGAGAGAGAGAGAGAGAGAGAGAGATAGTGAGAAAGGTGTACTTTTTATATCAAACAAAATAAATCAGGATTAGCTCTAAGACGATGATGGATGATCAAGAGTTAGCTCTAAGATGATGATGATGACCAGTATGGATGGTGCTCAGAATTCAACACGAAACTCTGGCTACAACATCAACACTGGAACAGCGATCAGGCATTTTTATCAAAGTTTTTTCAATGTACAAATAGAAACATGAAGCCTTGAAGATGTAATTATATATTAACAATTTAAAGGTTGAACAAAAATGGTGAGTGACCTGCTCTCAAAAATTATACCCACCCCTGCGTTATACTGAAATTCAGAGGCCATGTGAGGAACATACCTCTTGAATCTCACACTCTCTGCAACATCGTGTGACATTGGCCCCCCGCCTACAACTGCAATATTTAAGCGGTGGGCATCATAAAAATTTGCCAAAATTCCAATGTAAATACGAGGACTGTCATTACGCAACAAGTTGCTGCTGCAGCATCCTGTGTTTTGTATTGAACAGAGTCCACGGCTCCATAAATCGTGCATAATCCTGCTGCAGTGGTATTCATCTTTAATAAATCAGTGGGCAGATGTCTCAGCTTTTTAGGAAGGTTGTTGCATACTTTTTAAAGCGAAGTATTTTAATATCATCTCAGCTTGAAGTTTTATCGTCACCAACTTACCAAGCAAACGGAAATTTGTGGTTAGGCTACTATGGACGAGTTTACAGTCATCTTATTCTAGTTTTTTATATGATTGTCCTAATGAAAACTTCTGTTATCTAGTTTATCTTGACTACTCCACGTTTTCTTATGATAGTTAAACAGCAAATCCTCTAAGACAGGCTTATGTTCATTAAAACATTTGAGGGTGTGCGAATCCAAGACGCCTTAGACATTGCTGAACAGTATAGTCAATACTAATTCTGGTTACAGATTATAATCTTCAGAAAATTTTCCATAGGTTTCCTGAGGCCCTTCCAGGGCCATATGTTGCTTTTTCAAGAGCCGTTAACTACTTTGTCAGTGGTCTGTGTCTGAAGGGCCACATGCTGCCCTTCAGACACAGGTGGTAACCCATTAATGAACAGTTGTTAATGTTTTTCTTCCTGAAATTTAGACAACAGACCAATGTATCGAGTCCGACACAGTGTACTGTGTCAGTGCGGCACCATGCTCTACAATTGGTTCCCGTTCACTGTGAAAGTTCAACAAGAACTCTATGGTGAATCAACATTAATCCTGCGAAAGTTCAAAAAAAATCTTGTGATTGATTAAAAGGAATCCTGTGATGGTTATTCAGGAGTCCTATGATAGTGCAGCAAGAATCTCATTTTTTTTCTTCACTCACTGATGTCAATTCCTCACTTAGATGAGCGAAGATTTTTCTTTTAATGTGGTGCTGAAACTATCTTTTAGCAGTCTTCAGTGCTACTGAAATTCATTGAGGTCAAAATAAGTTAGGTAGGTTTGTCAGGAAATAGGACAAGTATTTTCTGCCGCGAGTCTTAGTTATATGACGACCCGCAGCTGTAGCCTTTGGTCATCTGGCCGAGGCCTTAGGCTGGCCTACCGGTCCATCCCCTTAAAAATTATGGCTATATTTGACAAAGGTTTGTATGTTCATCATCTTAAATGTTGTTGCTACAAGTAACGACTTTATTGCCTCCAATTTCTTGCATATTTTTTAATGTAACCAATTTCTGTCAAACTCTGTAAACGTAGAAACTTTGTGTTTTGAAATACATAATAAATATCTGCTTTTATAAATGGTTATTACGAAATTTTTAATCTTGAATAGATAACTAATAATTAATAAGTTCTCTTAATCGATTTATGCAAGATTCTATATCAATATCAATGTCAATATCATAGAAAACAGTTTGGATAACCTTGCTGCTTCACATCATAACTAACGTGTGATGAATCTTCTTATAAGGATTTTATTCAAAATATTTTTTTTTAAAACTTCAAGGTATATTTGACTTTGTATTTCGATTATACAAAGGAATTATTATTACATTCAAGGAAGCGCTAACCAGTGTGACTCATCCAGCAAGGTAATGGAGGTACGATTCTACGACCGTCGTCTTACACAAAGGTAAACAACAGTCCACTAATTGCGGATGATTCTCTTAAATGGCTTTATTAAGACTTGAGTGAAGAAAGTTCGTCACGTATAGGATGTAAATATTATTGTGGAAATTATGTACATAATTTCCTAAATGTAGAACATAATTAGTAATATAATAATTGCGTATTAATGTGGTGCTATTTGTACCCTTCGAGAAATTTTAAGTGAAGGGGAGTGTGGAAGAGCCAGTAGGGACGCCGGGGGAGACGCCATTTTTAATTTGTGAAAACTGGTTGTCGTAGGGAATTCTGCTAATAATTCGGTGTTTTCCGAGGCCTAATGGGGTGTTTCGGCCTGAATTTGTAATAGAAACCCTTGTTAATGTCTCCTGCTGAAGAATAGGGACAGGAAATTTGTGGGACCTCAACAATTGTGTGTGGAGGACGGAAAAATAAAGGACTACAATTCTCCTAGGAGCTCCCTCAACTAAGTGATGCCTACCCATATTGTACAGTAGTTTTTGCATTGGCCTTCGTAAATTCTAGCTGCCAGGGGTTAGGTAAGGGTGTGTTCCATCAGCATTAAGTGTCTTCCAGCAATTAAATGGTAAATGGTAATACAAAGTTCTTTGTACTAATATTTATATTTTTGTGTATCTAGCAGGCCTAATCTCACACAGTCAGCACAACTTTAATTATCAGAGTAGCTGGTTTTAGCATAAATATTAATTTATTGTTAGGTCTGTCTAGCTTTTTGTGAGAGTGGTGAAGAAGTGGGCAGTCGAAGGAGGTGCAGTTCAGTGACATACTGCGACTAAATCCCACTTACCTCACCTAAATTACTTGCAGGTAATAATTCAAGTAATGCCCTGTAAACCGCTTGCAGGTGATTTGCTCACATAATAATAATAAAAAGAAGAAGAAGAAGAATTTTCACAAAATAAACCTTCGGTCCTAACGAACTTGGATATATAATCAGTGAAAATTATTATTATTATTATTATTATTATTATTATTATTATTATTATTATTATTATTCTAGCAAATCACCTGCAGGAGGTTTACAGGGCATTACCTGAATTATTACCTGCAAGTAATTTGGGTGAGGTAAGTGGGTTTTAGTCACAGTATGTCACTGAACTGCGACTCCTTCAACTGCCCACTTCTTCACCACTCTCACGAAAAGCTAGACCTAACATTAATTTAATAATTATAATATTAAAACCAGCTACTCTGGTAGTTAAAGTTGTGTGGACTATATGAGATTAGGCTTGCTGGATATACAAAAATATAACTATTAGTACAAAGAACTTTGTAATACAACTTACCATTTAACTGCTGGAAGACAATTATTGCTAACCTCTAGCAGCTAGAATTTGCGAAGGCCAACACAAAAACTACTGTATGTTATGGGAAGGTGTCGCAACAGCAGAGGGAGGCTCCTAGGAGAATTGTAGTCCTTTGTTTTTCCGTTCTCAACAGACAGTTCTTGAGGTCCTGCAAATTTCCTGTCCCAATTCTTCAGCAGGGGACATTAACATGCGTTCCTATTACAAATTCAGGCCGAAACACCCCATTAGGCCTTTGGGAAAAAAGAATTATTAACAGAATTTCCCACGACAACCAATGTTCACAAATTAAAATTGGCATCTTCCTCAGCGTCCTTAGTGGTTCATCAACACTTTTTCACTTAAAAAATTTTTCCCAAGGGTCCAAATAGCATAACATTTTTAATACGCAGTTATTATATTATTCATTTTGTTCTTCATTTAGGAAATTAAGTAAAAAATTTCCACAATTATCCTGTCAAATATATTTCAAAACGTATGCGTTTTAAACCAATTAGATTTAATGTAACATATAACATATATGTCGTGCTGAATAGGTAAAAGTTGCGATTTCGGCTTATATAGCAACGCTATTCTTGCCGAATAAGGCAAGTGAAAAATTTCTGTATGCAATAATTTCGGAAAAATCATTCTGAACCTAACAAAAAAATATATTTCATGGGTTTTGTTTATTAAATTATTGTAAACTTATCTAAAATATATTTAGTTCTTTTAAGCTATATTACATTGCGCTTGTTATAATAAGGTTAGGTAAGTTTTTCTTATTATAACTTCTTATAACAAGCGTAACTTAATTAGCTTAAACGCAACTAAATCTATTTTACATAAGTGTACAGTAATTTAATAATAACAGGCACATATGATACATATTTTTTTTCGTAAGTTTCAGAATGATTTTTGCGACATTATTGCATACACAAATTTCCGCTTGCCTTATTCGGCAAGAAGATCATTGCTATTTAAGCCAAAATCGCAAGTTAGCCTATTCGGCACGACATGTGTGTGTGTGTGTGTATATAATATAATATATATATATATATATATATATATATATATATATATAAATATATATATATATATATATATATATATATATATATATAATAATATTTTATTATTATTATCACGCTGGCCGATTCCCACCAAGGCAGGGTGGCCCGAAAAAGAAAAACTTTCACCATCATTCACTCCATCACTGTCTTGCCAGAAGGGTGCTTTACACTACAGTTTTTAAACTGCAACATTAACACCCCTCCTTCAGAGTGCAGGCACTGTACTTCCCATCTCCAGGACTCAAGTCCGGCCTGCCGGTTTCCTGAACCCCTTCATAAATGTTACTTTGCTCACACTCCAACAGCACGTCAAGTATTAAAAACCATTCGTCTCCATTCACTCCAATCAAATACGCTCACGCACGCCTTCTGGAAGTCCAATCCCCTCGCACACAAAACCTCCTTTACCCCCTCCCTCCAACCTTTCCTAGGCCGACCCCTACCCCGCCTTCCTTCCACTACAGACTGATACACTCTTGAAGTCATTCTGTTTCGCTCCATTCTCTCTACATGTCCGAACCACCTCAACAACCCTTCCTCAGCCCTCTGGACAACAGTTTTGGTAATCCCGCACCTCCTCCTAACTTCCAAACTACGAATTCTCTGCATTATATTCACACCACACATTGCCCTCAGACATGACATCTCCACTGCCTCCAGCCTTCTCCTCGCTGCAACATTCATCACCCATGCTTCACACCCATATAAGAGCGTTGGTAAAAACTATACTCTCATACATTCCCCTCTTTGCCTCCAAGGACAAAGTTCTTTGTCTCCACAGACTCCTAAGTGCACCACTCACCCTTTTCCCCTCATCAATTCTATGATTCACCTCATCCTTCATAGACCCATCCGCTGACACGTCCACTCCCAAATATCTGAATACATTCACCTCCTCCATACTCTCTCCCTCCAATCTGATATCCAATCTTCATCACCTAATATTTTTGATATCCTCATAACCTTACTCTTTCCTGTATTCACTTTTAATTTTCTTCTTTTGCACACCCTACCAAATTCATCCACCAATCTCTGCAACTTCTCTTCAGAATCTCCAAAGAGCACAGTGTCATCAGCAAAGAGCAACTGTGACAACTCCCACTTTATGTGTGATTCTTTATCTTTTAACTCCACGCCTCTTGTCAAGACCCTCGCATTTACTTCTCTTACAACCCCATCTATAAATATATTAAACAACCACGGTGACATCACACATCCTGTCTAAGGCCTACTTTTACTGGAAAATAATTTCCCTTCTTTCCTATGTACTCTAACTTGAGCCTCACTATCCTCGTAAAAACTCTTCACTGCTTTCAGTAACCTACCTCCTACACCATACACCTGCAACATCTGCCACATTGCCCCCCTATCCACCCTGTCATACGCCTTTTCCAAATCCAAAATGCCACAAAGACCTCTTTAGCCTTATTTAAATACTGTTCACTTATATGTTTCACTGTAAAACCCTGGTCCACACACCCCCCTACCTTTCCTAAAGCCTCCTTGTTCATCTGCTATCCTATTCTCAGTCTTACTTTTAATTCTTTCAATAATAACTCTACCATACACTTTATCAGGTATACTCAACAGACTTATCCCCCTATAATTTTTTGCACTCTCTTTTGTCCCCTTTGCCTTTATACAAAGGAACTATGCATGCTCTCTGCCAATCCCTAGGTGCCTTACCCTCTTCCATACATTTATTAAATAATTGCACCAACCACTCCAAAACTATATCCCCACCTGCTTTTAACATTTCTATCTTTATCCCATCAATCCCGGCTGCCTTACCCCCTTTCATTTTACCTACTGCCTCACGAACTTCCCCCACACTCACAACTGGCTCTTCCTCACTCCTACAAGATGTTATTCCTCCTTGCCCTATACACGAAATCACAGCTTCCCTATCTTCATCAACATTTAACAATTCCTCAAAATATTCCCTCCATCTTCCCAATACCTCTAACTCTCCATTTAATAACTCTCCTCTCCTATTTTTAACTGACAAATCCATTTGTTCTCTAGGCTTCCTTAACTTGTTAATCTCACTCCAAAACTTTTTCTTATTTTCAACAAATTTGTTGATAACATCTCACCCACTCTCTCATTTTCTCTCTTTTTCATTGCTTCACCACTCTCTTAACCTCTCTCTTTTTCTCCATATACTCTTCCTCCTTGCATCACTTCTACTTTGTAAAAACTTCTCATATGCTAACTTTTTCTCCCTTACTACTCTCTTTACATCATCATTCCACCAATCGCTCCTCTTCCCTCCCGCACCCACTTTCCTATAACCACAAACTTCTGCTGAACACTCTAACACTACATTTTTAAACCTACCCCATACCTCTTCGACCCCATTGCCTATGCTCTCATTAGCCCATCTATCCTCCAATAGCTGTTTATATCTTTCCCTAACTGCCTCCTCTTTTAGTTTATAAACCTTCACCTCTCTCTTCCCTGATGCTTCTATTCTCCTTGTATCCCATCTACCTTTTACTCTCAGTGTAGCTGCAACTAGAAAGTGATCTGATATATCTGTGGCCCCTCTATAAACATGTACATCCTGAAGTCTACTCAACAGTCTTTTATCTACCAGTACATAATTCAACAAACTACTGTCATTTCGCCCTACATCATATCTTGTATACTTATTTATCCTCTTTTTCTTAAAATATGTATTACCTATAACTAAACCCCTTTCTATACAAAGTTCAATCAAAGGGCTCCCATTATCATTTACACTGGCACCCCAAACTTACCTACCACACCCTCTCTAAAAGTTTCTCCTACTTTAGCATTCAGGTCCCCTACCACAATTACTCTCTGACTTGGTTCAAAGGCTCCTATACATTCACTTAACATCTCCCAAAATCCTCTCTTCTCCAGGTGCATACACGCTTATTATGACCCACTTCTCGCATCCAACCTTTACTTTAATCCACATAATTCTTGCATTTACACATTCATATTCTCTTTTCTCCTTCCATAACTGATCATTTAACATTACTGCTATCCCTTCCTTTGCTCTAACTCTCTCAGAAACTCCAGATTTAATCCCGTTTATTTCCCCCCACCGAACCTCCCCTACCCCCTTCAGCTTTGTTTCGCTTAGGGCCAGGACATCCAACTTCTTTTCATTCATAACATCAGCAATCATCTGTTTCTTGTCATCTGCACTACATCCACGCACATTCAAGCATCCCAGTTTTATAAAGTTTTTCTTCTTCTCTTTTTTAGTAAATGTCTACAGGAGAAGGGGTTACTAGCCCATTGCTCCCGGCATTTTAGTCGCCTCATACGACACGCATGGCTTACGGAGGAAAGATTCTTTTCCACTTCCCCATGGACAATAGAAGAAATAAAGAACAAGAGCTATGTAGTAAAAGGAGAAAAACCTAGATGTATGTATATATATATGCATGTGCATGTCTGTGAAGTGTGACCAAAGTGTAAGTTGGAGTAGCAAGATATCCCTGTTATCTAGCGTGTTTATGAGACAGAAAAAGACACCAGCAATCCTACCATCATGCAAAAACACACACACACACACACACACACATATATATATATATATATATATATATATATATATATATTATATATATATATATATATATATATATATATATATATATATATTATATATATATTATATGTGTGTGTGTGTGTGCGCGCGTACTCATCTATTTGTGGTTGCCGGGGTCGAGACATAGCTCCTGACCCCACCTCTTCACTGATCGCTACTAGGTTCTCTCTCCCACTGCTCCATCAGCTTTATCAATCCTCGTCGTAAAACTATGTATGGTTCCTGCCCTCACTACGTCACTTTCCAGACTATTCTCCTTCCTGACAATTCTATAATTAAAGAAATACTTCCTAACATACCTTTCACTCATCAGAGTTTTCAACTTCCAATTGTGACCCCTGTGTCCCATCTCTGGAACATCCTGTCTCTCCACCTTGTGAATTCCTCGCAGTATTTTGTAAGTTGTCACGCCGATTTCCTTTAACCTTTCTTCGTAGGACATTCCCTTTAGCTCTGGGACTAGTTTTGTTGCAAACCATTGTACTTTCTCTAATTTCTTGACGTTCTTGACCAGGTGTGGGTTGCAACGTGATGCTGCATACTCAGTAATGGGCGTGATTCCTTACTCCGGTATCGGAATGCTATTCTCAGGTTTTCCAGGCACCCATATGCTGCAGCAATTATCTGGTTGATGTGCGCCTCAGGAGATGTGCATGGTATTGCACTCACCCCAGGATCCTTTTCCTTGAATGAGGTTTTCAGTCTTTGGTCACCTAGCCTATACTCTGTCTGCGGTCTTCTTTGCCCTTCCTCGATCTTTATAACTTTGAATTTGGAGGGGTTAAATTCGAGGAGCCAGTTGCTGGGCCAGGCTTGCAGGCTGTCCAGGTCACTTTGAAGTCATGGATGAGCCTCATCTGATTTAATTCTCCTCATTAACATCACATCATCTGTAAACAGAGACATTTTTGAGTTTATCCCTTCCGTCATGTCGTACACATATACCGAAAATCACACTGGTCCTTGGACAGGACCCCTGTGGAACCCCGCTCGTCACAGGCGCCCACTCTGACACCTTCGTCACGTACTATGACTCGTTGTTTCCTCCCTGTCAGGCATTCTCTGATCTAATGCATTACCTTTCATGTTATGCGTGCCTGATCCTCTAGCTATTGCACTAATCTCTTGTGAGAAAGTGTCAAAGGCCTTTCTGCAGTCCAAGAAAATGCAATCTAATAACCCCTCTCTCTTGTATCTTCTTCTTCTGATGACCAGAGCTTTAGTAAGATGGGTAAGGAAGAAGGATGGGTAAGGATGGAAATATTGGAAAAGGGTGGGAGGGGGGAGAGAGGTAGGATATAAAAGGTAAGTGGCCCAACCACTTTGGTGCAAATTAAAAAGTGTATGTGAATTAATAAGATATTCTTAAAGAGGTATAATACTAACCCATCAGAGTCACATAGATATAATAGGTATATAACTACATGACTCTGAATTGGTAGTAGTTATACAAGGTGCAATTGCTTTTTTTTTTTTTTTTTTTTCCGCGATTGCACAACGGATATTTATACAACAAGAAAGGCAATAATTTTCTGGCCGGATTTAAGCTCGTGACAATAGCTTCTTAATGGTGGTGTCCAACAATAGTCAATAGCATAATTTTACATTAGAAAGTTATTTAAGATGTCTCCCTAATTGGGGGCGATGATTTTCTCAGTATACATAGAAGGGTTCTGGTGGTATCCAATCTTCTTCATCAGGTAAGTTGCTCAAAATCATGGGTCGAGGGTAATCATCTTTATGAATAAAACGACGAACCCTCTGTGGGAGAGTCATTCGTTGAGTTCTGTGAGGCGGAGTATTGATGGTGTAATCGGTGGTATTTATCACTTGTATAGGATGTTCTCTATCTGGCATGTATAGTTCTTGCATTGTGTGAGGGAAAAGTAGGTGTAAGTGGGGTTAAGGTTGTTCGGGCAACCAGGAACCATTAGCGAGTTACGTTGCGCGCGCACACACCCCCCCCTCTCTGGCGGGCTGGGGCAAAACTAGTTCCTGGTGTCCGATTTGTTAAAGTTTCTACTCCTGGTAATATTGACCTTACCTGGTGTGGATTGAAGTTTGGAGAGTCACTTCGCCTCCACTCTTCTCCTAATCAGGTAGGGTGATCTACCAGGAGTATTACTGTTTGTTCTTTTCTAGTGTTTGCTGGTTACCAGTAATGATTTTGGCATTTATCATTCTTTTTCTTTCTTAAATGTTATATTATCATGACTATGGGTAACCAGTTTTATTTTCTCTTATTTGTCAGCTCTGTTCCTGGCGTGGTCTTCCAGGATAACGCCAGATAAAGGGGCAAGACGTTGTTAAAAATTCTTATTAACTTTTCTACAACTCCCGGGCCCTTACCTTTTCACTTTGCTCCATCCAAGGGTAGGAGATTCCAAACACGATTACCATCTCCCAGGATAACCTACATAAATAACATCAGAGGAACAAACTAGGGCATACCTACCCTACCCAAACACAAGAACAAAAGGCCAATTTTTTTTTTATTATTTTAAATTTTAAGAAAAATTCTAAAAAAATCTTTTTTCTGTTTTTCCTAAATCTTTCTTTTTTTATTATTTTTCCCATTATTTCTTTTGTTCAGTTGGGAAAAGGCGTTCCACTGACAAGGTGACCTTCCCGGGATCCGACCTTGAAGCAACATCGTCCGAGGGTTTTCAACTGGTTGTGAGTATAACATTTAAATAAAAAAGGGGTGAGTTTTTGAGGTGTCAAGTCATTACGTAGTCTGGTTTTTTTACCGTTTTTTGGGTTCAAGGTTTTTCTTTTTAAAGTTAACCTATTTTTGGGACCTGGGAACTTTGATAATAACCCCCCCCTTTAAACCGGGTTTTTTTGTTAGTGAAGGCATTGAGCCCACAAGTGTATTCCCAGGGAGAAATATTATTTCATTTTCTATTTTGGGGAAAGTTTAAATGTGCGGACTGTGTCCCTTTTGTAACAGACTTTACGTTAATTTTAATTTCAGTTGAAGTTGGGTGCTTAATATTTTTTTTTACAAGAGGGGTTCTTGATTTTCTTTTTGAAAGCTGGAAAGGAAGGGGATTTACGGGACAAAGCCTTGATATTACATTACTCTAAAATGGCTATTGAAGAAAAAAAAGGAACGGGAAAGCTACCGAGAGGAAAAACTAGCTGGGGAAGAAAAAAAGGAACAGGAAAGACTAGCTCGAGAAAAAAAAAAGGGAACGGGGAAAACTCTCGGGAGGAAAAATCAAAACGGGAAAAGGATAGCTAGAGAAGATAGATTTTTCAGTCAAGAGAGGAGCCTTCAAATGAAGGAAATTGAGTTAAAACATCAAGGTTGGAATTAGAACCAAAAAGGTAGAACATCTAAGCAGAAAAAGATGAAGGGTACGGGAAAACCCCTTTCCCCAAGAACCTAATATAGGAGCCTCAAATACCAAACCTTTCTCAGAACAAGAGACATAGCGGCATATATTACTAATTCGAAGACGCTACTCTCTGTGACGGGCCCATAGATTCTGGGCTACTAGGCTTGGTTTACTACGTCGGTTCAGCATTAAACGTCTATTCCACCACCCCTGATTTTTTATTTCTAGTTAAGCCTGCTGAAGAAAGCTATACTACGGGTTTTCAAAAAAACACCATCTTTACGGGCGGATTTTTAGACACATTAAAATAACTCCTCCCATAAAAATTTTACATGCAATTCTTAACAACACTTTTAAATTTATTTAAATTCGTGGATTGTAGTGCTGAGGTTGACCACGTTTTCGAATTTTTACGAGCCGAGGGTAAAATTTAAATTTCCCTTTCTCTGTAAACTCTGACTTACGAATATTCTTTAAAAGAACGAAACGTTCATCGGCGCGAAATGGCACAAGCTGCTGAATAACGGCCTCATAAAAACTACCCTAAAGACTAGCAAATATAAGCCGTTGTGCCAACATCTAGGGATCCAAACCCCCTACCTAAGAATTTTCCCGCCCACAGTAAAGTGTTTTTAAATTAATGATGGGGTCAAGACGTCCCACTGTCCTAGGAAAAAAGGTGAAAAAGTCGTAAATGTTTCCTGAATCAAACCTAAACGCCCTTTTTTGAAGGAAGTCAAAAGGGATAATGGTCAACCATTCAAAAGAAAACAGGGGTTCCTGTATTGTTTCTCGGTAACTTTTCCCTAACCTAATTTTTCACGTTTTAAGTCCACTAAATTTAAAGACAATTTTTGGAAGAAGCGTTCTTTTCCAAAAACCCCGAGTTTTTTTAGATGCAAAGGTTCTCAGGATGGGAAGCCGTAGTTTCCCCCATAACCTCATTTCTGTTTTGGTTGGAATATACAAGGGGGACTTTCCCACTGAGAAGGACTGTTGGGAATTTTGGGGTTTCCAAGGGGGGGGTTGGAACCTAATCTCTGTTTCTTTACAGATAGTTCCCGATGAGATTCAGTTTGGGGTAAACCTAAATCGAGAGCTGATGGGGTTTCAAAACACCCGGGAACACCTTTATAAGTCAGTCACTTGACCTGGACAACGCAGGCCCGTGGAAACTACGTGTGGCACAATCTTAAAAAACAAATAGACTCGTAACGTCGTTTTTCCAAACTCAGTCAAGGTAAAACCACCACCCCTTAGTTTTTTTCCAAAAAAGCCCCAAACGAGCTGTCTCCTATAGATTTGGAGGGTCTTTAAAAGACTTTCCTTCCTTAGAGGAATCTCGGAAGTTAGCTTTAAATGGGAAGGGGGACCCGAGAAAGAAATTTTCTTACAAGTTTAGTTCAAACAACGATCTTTTGTACAAGACTATGTTCCCCCGGACAAGCCCAATGACTTGGTCGAACCCGTTATCCTTCCGCAGGGTGCCCTAAACTATTTTTTTTTTAAAAATTTTTCATGACTTTCCATCTCTGGCCATTTTTTTTACATAGGAAAACCATAATAAAATCAAGGACCTATATTTCTGGCCTACAGCCCCCACCTAAAAAGTACTGCAGACATGTCACGTATGTCAACTTTCCACGCAGAAGGGGAGAACTAGGAGAGTCCTAGGGGAAAGATGCCAATTTTCTCAGTCCCTTTTGCAAGGGGTTGCAGTAATATAGTTGGTCCTATCAACCCTCGCCATCAGGGGGTCATAAAATATATTTTAACTAGATTTTACTACGCTCCAGCTTCCCCGAGGCGGTACCCCTTTAAAAACCTTACGTCCATAAAGCGCAGAAGCCTTTTTTTCATTTTTTTTTTTTTCGTGTAGGGATACTCGTGAAATTTTGTCGGGTAAAGGGGGGTCAATTCACTTCAGAAATTTAAGGAACACTTTTTTCAACTTGTGGTGTTTTTAAACCCCTTTTTACACACCTTTCCCTCCGATGTGTAACGGAAGAGTGGGCGACAAAATGCCATCCTAAAGTCAAACTAAAAAAACTATGTATTCTTAAAACCCAAAGGACTGGGATAGATTTTTTACCATTGCTCTTTTTTGCAATGCGCGGGTTCCCAATATTCCCTTGGTTTCCCCTTTTTAATTGCTTTAGGAACAACTCGTGGTCCACTATCTTTTTGAATAAATTGTCCAAAAATAAACAAACCGAGTTCAAAACACTATCAGTTTTTTTTTTAAACTAAGGGAAAGGTTGGAAGAAACCGCCGATTTGGTCATAAAAACCAAGAGTCTAAGGAAACGACAAGACCTATTTTGACCAAAAAGCTCCAAGCGTAGTTTAAGTTTGTGATAAAATTTTAGTTCTCCACCTGACAAATCCAACAAATTGCTAATTCCGGCGCGGACCAAAAGTAGTGAAGTCGCAAAAAATAGATTATACTTGGGTGTCAAGGGTAAAAAGAGAATGTATCACGCAATATTTTTGAAAAGGGACCATAGAAAGGGAATTTTAAACTCTGCGTAAAGCCTTTTTGAAGATACTTCTTCTTTTTACTTGGATACAAGTGGGGGATTTGTAGAATGGAAATTTTATTTTAGATGACAGTCTTTACAGAAACGAAGAACTACTGGATATCTTAACGCATGATCCCCCACCAAAGAAGTCAAATGTCAACATTAACAACGACTTGTCCAAATAAACAAAAGTCTCAAGTAAGTGCCTTAGTAAATTCATTTCTGACGTATTCACAGAGGTACCAGGACTTACCACCACTATTGTACACAAGATTGAATTGACGGATCATGAACCAGTAAAGCGGAAAATCTACCCTGTTCCCGTTCACTTACGGAAAATTTTTGAAAATTTGAGGTTGACAAACAAATTTAATTTAAAACCCATCATAGAACCTTCGAAATCAGCTTTCTGTCACCATTTTTGTTATGGTTAAGAAACCCGATAATTCTTACCGACTTGCCCAAGATTTTCGTTATTTAAATACTATAACTAAATGGGATGCAGAACCCTTGCCAGTAATTGATCATGACTTGTATAAATTCCATGACGCAAATTCTTCTCGAATTAACATCTCACAAGCATACCATCAAGTGCCATTACAACCCAACTCTAAACCATACACCGCTTTCCCTACTCATAGAGGTCTAATGCAAAAACCGCACAATCCCCTTTTCGCTTGGGTTACCCGCGTGTGCCACGTATATTAGGCTTATGAGAATAGTTCTTTCTGATCTAAAGAATGTATCAGTGTATTTTGATATTTTATCATGACAAATGTCTGGGAAGACCATCTAAATACACTATCGCTTTTTTTTGGAAAAGACTAAGAACTCATGGACTTACAGTTAAACCACAAAAGTGCTTTTTTGGCTATCATAAGGTACAATACCTTGGGGTTTTCATTATCCTGATAACAACTTTTCACCACTTCCTAATAAGCCCAAAAAGCTGTTTTAAGAAAGTACGTTCCCTGCTACCAAAAAGTTATTAAGAAGTTTCCTTTGGGTCTGTAAAATTCTATGAAATTTCGTAAACCAAAATCTAAGTAGCTTAACTTCAGTTCTACAGACTAATTTTAAAAAGGGTGTCAAGGAACCTCTTAGTTTTTTCTGAGGAAGCCATCCAAAGCTTCGAAGAAATTAAGAGTATATTTTTTCAAACCCCCCTGTCCCTAAAATTACCAGATATTAATAAAATATTTTGTCCCCCGAACAGATGCCTCCCATTCTGGACTCGGGGGGTGTACTACTTCAAATTTTTATGAGGAACACCCTTTCCCAGTATCTTTCGCCAGTAAGAAGCTTCTGCCCAGAGAAGAAAGATATTCCACTGTGGAGAAAGAAATTTTATGGGTTTAGTAATGGGGTATAAGTAGATTTTAAATACTACCTATACGGGAAACCCTTTGTGCTTGAAACAGATCACAACCACTGATGTACTTGGAAAACTTTAAAGGGTCAAATAGCAGACTCTTGAGATGGCTCTGACTATTCAGCCCTATAAGTTTAAAGTCGTTTATATTTCTGGCTCTGAAAACCACTTTTCAGATTGGCTGAGCCGAGGTTGTATTTAGTGCTTTTCCCTCTGTTCGTTGACTTATTGACTCCGTCCATAAGTTTTGGAAGGGGGATTGTGAGGGAAAAGTAGGTGTAAGTGGGTTAAGGTTGTTCGGGCAACCAGGAACCATTTGCGAGTTACTTGCGCGCGCACACAACCCCCCCCCCTCTCTGGCGGGCTGGGGGAAAACTAGTTCCTGTGTCCGATTTGTTAAAGTTTCTACTCCTGGTAATATTGACCTTACCTGGTGTGGATTGAAGTTTG
Source organism: Cherax quadricarinatus (assembly GCF_026875155.1). Taxonomy (NCBI): domain Eukaryota; kingdom Metazoa; phylum Arthropoda; class Malacostraca; order Decapoda; family Parastacidae; genus Cherax; species Cherax quadricarinatus. The sequence goes on from NW_026465768.1 coordinate 55,680, forward strand.
GAGAGTCCTTCGCCTCCACTCTTCTCCTAATCAGGTAGGGTGATCTACCAGGAGTATTACGTTTTGTTCTTTCTAGTGTTTGCCCGGTTACCAGTAATGATTTTGGGATTTATCATTCTTTTTTCTTTCTTAAATGTTATATTATCATGACTATGGGGAACCAGTTTTATTTTCTCTTATTTGTCAGCTCTGTTCCTGGCGTGGTCTTCCAGATAGACGCCAGATAAAGGGCAAGACGTGTGTTAATAATACTTATTAACATTATTCTACAACAAACCCGGCCCTTACCTATCTACTTGTGCTCCCCTCCAAGTGGTAGGGGATTCCAGAACATCGGATTACCATCTGCCCAGGATAACCTACATAAATAACATCAGAGGAACTATCTAGGGCCATACCTACTCCTACCCAACTACAAGAACTGAAGGCCAATTTTTTTTTTATTATATTTAAATTTTAAGTAAAATTCTCAAAAATCATTTTTCTTGTTTTTCCTAAATCATTTCTTTATTTATTTATTTTTCCATTAGTTTCTTTTGTTCAGTTGGAAGGCGTTCCACTGACACATTGTATAAAGTTGTTTCTTTTTTAGGGTGTCAAGGCGTACATTTATGGCAGTAATATCTTGTTGTGTGTGTAAATCTGCCATTTTAACTCTGTCTCTCCTCCTGGTATCGGTAATAAAGCGAAGAGCTCTATTCTGGACCCTTTGTAACCGTAGCATGTTGGTCTTTGTTGTTAATGACATTGGGACACAAGGGTATTCAAGTATAGGTCTTATTATCATTTTATACAGATGTTTTTTGACATGTTGAGGGGCTTGATTGAATCGAAAGAGTCTGCTAAGACCGGCTTTGGCTGTGTTTGATCTTTTTAGTTACATGAGATGTTGAGTGGAGCAGCCTGTCTATTTAATATCCCAAGATCTTGTTGGGTTTTTAATGGCTACAGGTGTACCTCTGATGGAGATACCCCCTTTATCTTCGATGGTTGATGCAAAACATCCTATCGTGCTAACAAGGACCTTGTCAGGATTAGTCGTAATTCTCCATTTCTTCTCCCAATTAGATGTTCGGGCGAAGTTCAATATTCATTTTTTCTATGACTCTCTCATACTTGTATTTTCCTGTTACTGGAGTTGATGAGACGACATGAATAACATCATCTGCAAACTGTGTCACAATTGTGTCATTAAACTCTGGTTGAGGAAGGTCATTCACATAAATGTTAAACAGAAGTGGACTGAGACAAGAACCTTGTGGGACACCAGCCGTCGGTATAAAAGGTTCTGTCGACTTGCCATGAAAGGTGGGAATGATTTTTCTTTGAGTTAAGAAATTATAAATTACTCTGAGAAAAGTCCAGTTATGGTCTGGTAAGTCAATGAGTTTGTATATAAGGCCATCATGCCATAAGCTATCAAAAGCTTTATGAACATCTCTGGTGGCAATTAAGGCAAGATTGCCCTGCTGTTTTAGAAATTGCTACAGTGTCAAAAATAACATTTATTGCATGATTGGTACCTCTATGTGTTCTAAAGCCAAATTGTTTTTCAGTAAACATGTGATTAAAAATCCATCTTTCTTCCGTTACCTTGTCATTACAATCCAATAGATTTTTGATGCAGGGTTTTCCTTCCCTGAATCCGTGCTCGTTGTCGTTTATAAACTTGTTCCGTTGTAGGTGCTCCCCCCACTCTTCTACTGATAATCTTCTCCTGACTTTTACTATACACGCCCGTGACTCTGCTCTGTGGTCTATGTG